>PVJA010013389.1:0-49694 GCA_004027025.1 Myocastor coypus
AATAAAAGATAAGACATTAGAGATGATACACATTTAAAAGAACAAGATAAAAGGTATTCAATCATGGTTATTATATTGTACATTTCTGTCCTCAATGTATGTCTTAGTTACTCTTCTCTCATGGCTGAGACAAACACCCAACACTCAAAATGAGGGAAGGAAAGGTTTATTTAGCTCACAGTTACTGGAGGTTTCAGTCCCTATTCAGCTGGCTCCAAAGCAGACTGGCACATGGCAGAGGGCAACCTTCCATGGCAAAGGGGGAAGGGTAAGAGAGCTGGGAGAGTTAGCAGCAACTCAAGCAGCTAATTGCTCTTCCTATGTTACATTCAAATGCAAATCACCTGCCCCAGGGGAGGGACAGCACCTATTTCCACAATAATCAATTCTGAATTCCAGAAGCTGCCCCATGACTGCATTAGGCTTTGGGGGGACACCTATATACAAACCATAACAATGTAATTGCTTCAATTACAGATGTAAATATATAAAATTGCTCAAAATAAAAAATGTAAACATTTACTGCTACTTTCAATAAACTGATAGAAATTATTACTACAAACATCTGAGCTATCTTGTATGTATACTTACAGGATTTTCCCATCTTTTCTCCTGTCCCTAATCTCAATTTTGTAATCCTTATGTTTCATTTCTTTCTGTTTAACTATAGCTATTGTACCTTTCAAATTTTATTTACTCTTTCAGGTTCTTACACTACGGAGACAATACAGTGTTTACACATGTAGGTCTGATTTATTTCACTTATGAATATAGCCTCCAGTCTCTCATACATTTGTCTATAAAAGCCTCAAGTTTATATTTCTTTACAGCTGAATAATGTTCTATTTGATAAAAATACTAGATCTTTTTTATTCATTTCTCAGGTGGCAGGTATTTGGGTTGTTTCCAAGATTTACCTGACAAACTGTGTTGCTATAAACATGGATGCATGTATGTCACTATGGTATGACATTTTCAGTTCTTTTGAAAAATATCCAGAAGGGAAATAGCTGGGTTGAATGGGACTTCCAATCCTCATTTTTTGAGGAGTCTCCACAGTGCTCTCCGTACCAGTTGTACCAGTCTAGATTCCCACCCACAGTGAAGAATGACTCCTTTTCCCCACAGCCTGTCTACCACTTGTTAGTAATTGATGTCTTTATGATACTTATTCTTTCTGGAGTGAGATAGAATCTCAGTGTTGCTTTAATTCGTGCTTCTCAAATGACCAATGCTGTGGAACATATTTTCATGTATTTCTTTGCCACTCGTATTTCCTCCTCTGAGAAGTGTGTATCAGTCTCAGATGCCCATTTTTTTATTGGATCTTTGAATCTTGGGGTCTAATTTTTTTAAGTTATTTACATATTCTAGTAGAAGTTCTCTGTCTGAATGAACTTTACAGCTTTAGAGTAAAAGATCTGGGCCTTATAATATCTAAGAAACTAGGAGCCTGGGGGAAGAGAGACTTGATTTAATATTTTTCCCACAACCTAAGACCCTAAAGCATCTCAGAAGATTTTTAGGAATTATAAGTTTTTGTCACCTTGGGTAGCAGAGTAGGGTGAGATCACACAACCCCTCTATCAGCTTATAAAGGAATTCCAGAACGCAAATATACATATTTTACCCTGGGAAGCTCATTGTCAACCTTAGTTTCAGAAACTTAAAAGTGTGTTTCTGAATACCTAAGTAGTGAGTCACTGTGGGGATCTGTATAATGAAGAATAGAGGACCATGGCTTCAGGAGTGCTAAAGAAGGATTGTGACCTGCTTAGCCATCTCTTTGGTGTCTGAGTTATGAATTAGACATTTTAGCAAAGTGATAGCCAACGTGCCTTGGGGCTGAGGCTACAGTAGCTCTCCTCGTACCAGAAGCATACAAGATGACTTCAGATAAAGAACTCATTGTATAGATAGTTCACAGTGTGGCAGGATTTCTTTGTTCCAAAGATAGTCTATGGCCATCGACTAAATGACTTTTTAAATACCAGGCTCTACTTCTAAAAGGACTAGTCTTTCAAATAAAGACATGTTGCTCCTTAAACCCTGTCACATTTTTACCAGAAAAGCAGAAAGTTGAGCCTTAAAGTCACGACTGCAAACAGATAATTCTTCACATGCACATAGCCAGAAAACACTGGTTAGATACAACTCTTAGTGACCCTGATTGGTCCCTCTTCTTTGGTGGTAGTTCCTTCATGATAAATCGGACAGGAAAGGCAGGGCACTCAGCAGTGACTCTACATCAGATGCTTGAAAGTTCCTCACTTACCTGTGGGACTAGTGCCCAGCTAGCAGCACTCATATCTCTGACAAGGGCTTTACAATGCAGTGAAGAACAGAAAGTGAATATATGGATCAAAAATATGCTTTCCTAGTGCTATATGCTCACATGGCCATGTGGAAAGAAATTATCCAACAGAAAATGATTCCCACAGAAAGTATCATGAGGAGATAAATGAAGTTTTATCATCCATCTGCATGCCCTCCAAGGCAGTGGTAATTCACCGCAGAGGGCATCATGAAGGAGTAGATCATACTTGTCCCAAATAATGTCTGTCTAAAGTTAAATGAATGGGGCCAGGGAAATAGCTCAGGGGCACAAGTGTTTACCTGGCAAATACAAGGTCCTGAGTTCAATCCCCAGTTCTGCAAAAAAATAAAAATAAAAAATAAATAAATTAAATTAAATTAAGTTGCCTTCTTGCCGATGGGTGTCAGTTCCTTGCATCAGAATACCAACAATCAACGATGGCAAATCATTCCTTCCTAGAGCTAGTCATTAGAAAATTATTGTCTTTACATCAAACCCTTCAGTCAGGGAGAGACATGACCCACAGGTGGCCTCAGATTATTCATACGATTAGGACTCTGTCAGAGAGTATGACATATAGTTAAGACATGTAAGCGCTGTCAAAAGAACAATCCCCTGAACTAGACTAGAGCCGCTTTCATGTACATAGAGACTTGGAAAATACCCTGAAAAAGATTGGTAGCTCAATTTTACTCAAATTCCAAACAATAAGGTGGCTCCAATAGCTATTGGTCTGGGGAGATATTTCCACAAACTTGATTGAAGAATTTCCTTGTAGATTAGAAAAAGCACATGAGGGTACTTATGCAATTCCCTGATCATTTTAATACCTCATTGGTTAATCAAGACATTAAACAACAGGTTAGTGCAACATCAGATTTTGAAATTTCCTAGGTCTTCCTACTCTTTGTGAGAGGCTATGACTGGCTTTTCCTGGTAGAAACATTTATTGGTTGTACTCATAATTGTCTTATTGATGTTATTTGATCCCTGTGTACTTAATCATTTCTTTGGCCTTGTTTCCTGATGAGTTAAAGCTATAAGTCTACCCAAGATAAGAGCACCTGGAATCTATTGAGGCATTTAGATGGACCTCTAGAGAGTATCTTTGACTGCTGATTACAACTACCATTACAACACTTTTTAGCCAGAAATAGCCAGAAGGGTCATTTCCTCTTCTTGCTTCATGGCAGTTAGGGATAGCTCTTCAGAGAGGAAAATATTATAGACAGTTGCATTAGGCCAAAATATTACAGGCAGTCAGACAGTGCTTGGCCTTCAAGAGAGTCAGTGCAGAAGATGAGAATACATTACAGCTGTATCTGGAGGAACATCTGCCATTCTTTCCATGTACACTAGCCATATGATCTGTTTCCCCATTGGATCAATATTACATAAGCAGCTATAGTTTAAACCTTATTGGTTGATGATGGTTTTGATCTACATTATACACAATTCATGATTCTGCTCTATAAATGATGGTAGCAGTGGGGTCCCAGGCAACCCAATTTGGGGTGTTCTCCTATCTCTCAAGAGGCAGTCCAGTTATCTCAAGAGACAATAAGTTGTCTCTTAAGAAATTGTCTGATTCTTAAACTTTGTTGCTCTTTAGAATTCATTCTTCAATGTTAGGGCAGGCTAGGAGTTACACTTCCCTATATTATTTTGGTTCATCATCCAGTGAGATCTTCTAATGTTTGGTTATGTCCTCCTGGCTTGGCTCACTAAATATTACAGTTAAGACAGTCAGGGGCATGAAAATAGCTCAGAGGTCTAAGCACCCGCCTAAGCAAGCACAAGGACCTGGGCTCCATCCCAGGTACTTACTGGCCCTACCTTGGATACTCTGAGCCTGCCACTAAGACCAAGCCTGGTGGTACACATAGGAGAAGTTGAGACAAGACAATCACTGTGAGTCTGACCTGTGTAATGAGACCCAGTACAAAATACATAAAAGTAAAAATTAAAAAACTAAAAAGAAAAGAGCCAAAAATAGTCAGATCCATATGCAATGAGGAAAGAATTGCCAAATGTATAACCCATAATGCATAGCTAAGTTTATGGAAGATCACAGTGACAGTAACAACAGAAGTAGGAACAGAGATTAAAGGCCACTTACCCCTTGATGTCTGACAATAATTCTGAGATGAGTAATAATGATTTGACCATTTGCAGGTGAAAAAACTAAGGCACAGGATGTGGGAGCATTTGGTAGATGACTCCTAGCTTGTAATTATGTGGAACTGAATCACACCAAGGTCTAGAATTCCTCAGAAGATACAATTCACTGCGATAAATATTGCCTTTCCTCCACTTGTTCTTTCCCCCAAGAGAGAGGGGACATGAATTCATTTCCTATTGCCATACATCAATCCAGCACATTACAATGGCTTGAGACAGCACTCATTTATTAGCTCTTAATTTACAGCTCAGAAATTGGGCCATGCCATCACTGGATGCTCATGTGATGACATCTGGTATTCAAGGTTCCCTTCTGTAGGGTTCATCACTTCCTCCACTTTCTGCGTCATAACCAAAAATCAAAGTACCCTGACTGCTACAGGCTTTCCCTAGTAGATTTGTACCCAAGTGAAGGCCTTTAACTTCTCAGGCACACATCACTTCTATTGATGCTGAAAACTGAGGGAAAGGGATCTCAGTGCTGAGTCAAATCTCCTGAAATCTTTATATGAACCCTATGTTTTAATGCCATTCTGGTGGCTATAACTAGGTAGAAAGATATCTCCTTACTCTTCCTGTCTGAGGCAAGGATATAAACTTCACTACTCTCTTAAGTTTTCCTGCACATGCTTTGACCTAATCACCTTGAGGCTTTAGAATCCAACAGACTCCACTGTAGCTCTCCTGTGGGGAGCTCCCATGCAGCCACCTGTAGAACGATGACAGCAACTTTTCCACAAGACAAAACACCTTCCCGGCTCCAGTGACTGGCCATTCCTCACGTTTATGGAACTGAGATCTCTGAGTCTTCGCTGTCTGTCATCCACAAGGTGCTCCCAGAGATTGCCCTGAGGCCATTGGCCAGTGGATCACGTGGTGGTCAGGATTACAGATTCTCCCACCCTCTCATGGCATCTCTATTATGTATTGAACCTTTATCTCCAGGAAAGGTACAGATCATCTAATTAGTCCAATCTATCCAGGCTAAACTGCTTTTCTTAAACTGTACTGAACAGTGTGAGAAACAGAGACTGTATATTCCATAACATCGCATTCCTGAGATTGTAAAAGGCTCCTCTGGTGTTCCCTCAGATTTTCTCCACTTTCCCAAAAGTCAACCTACACCTTAATTTTGAAAATGGGGAATAAGAAAAGTAAGAAGCCTTCTGCAGTTAACTTCAAACACAATCAACCCATGTACTCGATCTTCCCATGTATACTACACAGTAATGCAAAGGTTTTGTTGTTTGTTTTCCATTCCCAAAGGAACACAATGAATAGAGATTTTACTGTATATCAGAAGTAAAGTCAAAGTTTTTAAAATTTAGCTGCTGTTTTGTGTTGGCTATTGCATTTTGACTATAACAGAAATATAAAAAGAATGTAGCATGGAGCACACGGAACAATAATTGCAATAATCAGGATAATCTGGGCCATGTTGGCTCATGGGTCTTGTCTAATCCCTGGGGACTGCAAGAGACACTACTCTCTAAAGAGAAAGTTCTCTGAAGATTTGTTGTTGATAAATGAAAGTAAAAAGCAGGCAAACACATTAAAGTGTCAGTGGTCCTAGGCATCCCCCATCTGCCTGAGTGAGTAAGCTGACTATCAGCACTGTATTCAACACTAGGCTTCCCATTCTTCCCACATGGAGAGTGCCCTCCTCACCTCACTCCCAGTCCCAGCAAAGGTTGTGCATGCAGACTAGGTATATCACTTTGTTGAAGCACAGCTAGAGAACAAGCACAAAATTAAGATTTTTGGAAAGGTAGGGTAAGCAAAGCCCTTTTTGAGAAACAGTTTCTAGATGATAAATGTCTAGAAGTGAAAAGTGAGCATATGCAAAGGAGGAAAAAGTGAAAAAGAGGAAATTTAGAAAATGAGATACATGACAGATTTATGTAGTAATACTCTGAAAAATGATAACATGTCATGAGACATTGTATCTCAACGTGTCATTGGACATGCTAGAATTGGAATAATATGCACTATAGTTTTGAAAGACTAACATTAAATTATGAGACCAGACTACATGGACACTTCCTAGATTCTGCATGAATCTTTTTCCTAATTAATGTGCAGTCTACTTTCTAATCTGTTCTGAAAAATGTTAAATTCTTCTAAATGATATTAGATTCAGTTTCCATAAGGGTTCTGTGAATTCAACCAACTTGGATGGACAGTATTTGAAAGACCAAAACCCCTGTGTTTATATTGAACATTCCTTTTTTCCTTAACATTATTCTATACACAATAAAGTGTATCTAAAATTTAATCTAAATTTTCACTTTAGATTAAAGTGAAAATTATTACTACTAGGTATTATATGTAACCTAGAGATTATTTACGTGACAACTGAGCATGGTGGCACATGCCTATAATCATAGCACTTGGGAGGCTGAGGCAAGAGGATTATTGCAAGTTTGAGGTCAGCCTGAGCTACAAAGTAAGCTCAAGGCCAGCCTGAACTGTGTCTCAAAAATAAATAATAAAAATAAAAATAAACTCTATATGAGAATGAACACCTATAAATTTTGGTGTCAAGGAAGACAGATCGTTTTTCTTAAACTACACCTTGAGGATATTGAGAAAAGTTTATAATGAGCTGCATCTAGTAGAGATATAGGTTGAGTGTCCCTTATCAAAAATGTTTGGAACAAAAATGCTATAGCTATTGGGTCCCTTTTTTACTTTGCAATGCTTGCATGGACTTTACTGATTAATTTCCCCAAATCCAAAAATCTGAATTAGAAATGCTCAAAATTGTGAAGCTTACTAATATATCGAATTTTTTTAAAATGACATAACTGTTACTAGACAAGAGTAAAGAAATAAAGGGTAAGGGGAGATGGATGTGGGATAGGAACAAAATGTATTATGTGTGTTGAACTCAGTACTTTATAAAATTAATGGGCACTAATAAAAGACAAAACATTAAAACTTTTGGATTTTGTTGTATGCTAGAATTTTAAAGTTTATGAGTGATTTTTTTTTCTCAAAATGTCCCTGATTTTGAGAGGATTATGAAATGGTTATTAACTCCACTGCCTGAAGGCAAGTTATCCTGACTAACAGAAGAACAGAGAAAGTCAGGACTCACCTAGAAAAGACAGCTTGAAGATTGCTGTTATTATAACAAAAGACTCAGTAAGCATAAACCATAGGCCCACAGATGTCACTGACTGGCTTTATACTCATGTATAGAGCAGGATATCCCTAGTAAATGTGACATAATACTATACTATATCTCAAATGAACTGTAAAGCTTTATGTGGTAGTTGTTGTCATTTGGTGATACCCTGTCATAGCCACTCTCCAAAACAGTTACAAATAGCCCTTGATTTATGGTTTTCATACATTTTATATTCTCCTTACATGCTAAACCAGGATGGCTCATGTGATAAACAGAATATAGAGTGCCCGTTTAGAAAGTACAAGGCCCTGAGTTAAATGCCAGTACCAAAAATAATAAAAATAAGAATACGGCAGAAGTGATGGTGTGTGCCTA
This sequence comes from Myocastor coypus, assembly GCA_004027025.1. Lineage (NCBI taxonomy): Eukaryota > Metazoa > Chordata > Mammalia > Rodentia > Myocastoridae > Myocastor > Myocastor coypus. The sequence goes on from PVJA010013389.1 coordinate 8,007, forward strand.
ACAAGCTTAGTTCACGAAAGACAATGCAACTAGTGCCTTTGGCTCTAGTACTGCTCTCTCCAATGGAAAACCAGTCACTATGTCCAGGGAGCACCCCAGCAGTTCCATAAAAACAAGCACAATGGAGAACTGAGGCCTCCCGTGAAACCAACATCAATGGTCAGCTGTGTGATTGAGACATCCATTTGAGTGAGGGAAAGTAGAATGAGTCAAGTTAATTACTGCACTCTGGTTGACAAATGATGGCTTTCTAAAGAGATTTCCTGATCCAGAACTCCTGTTCCTGAACACCTTACCCAGACAGGTTGAAAGAGCTAGCACATCATTTTTATAAGGTACTAAATTTGGGAACAAGTTGTTATGCAGCTGTTAGTTAATTAATAGGCCAATGTGCAGAGTCAGAGCTTAGTTACCAACCAGCAACTTTGATATTCAATCCAGTGGAAAAAAAGATAATATGCAGTCTAGCTCATGAAATGAATTTCTGGTAATGCTGAATGATAATAGTATTGCTACTTACAAAAACTAGCAATACTACTTACAAATTTTGAGCAAGAAATATGTCTTCCACTTTAGGTTAGTAATAATTTTTATCCTACAACAAACAATAGGAATCTCATAATTGTTGACTGAAAACAGAGGCATTATTCATTCTCAGTTATTGTGGGAAACTGCATTACTGACTTAATTCTTGACACATTGATATCACAAACATACAAAAAAAATCCCTTTTATTCTAGATCAAAGCACTACTTTCCCACAATAAAATAAAAAGATATCCTTTTCACATTCTCTGTTTTTATGGCAACAAAGGGAAAGACATGCTAAACTTTAGCTGAATTTAGAAACAAAACTGATCATTGGTAATATATTTAGCAATAATCAAACTAGTATTAACAACGTTAATGGAATCCATTTAAGCAATTATTTAAATGTATTCACTGTTCGCCTTGCATACCTTGATATTCTCAACAATCAAGAATTAATAAACATAAAAATCTAAATGCATTTATGCCTCAAAACGATAAATATAATTCATAAGAACTAAATAATTTCAATATTTCCCCTTCAAATGTAAAACAATTAAAGATGAACGAAACAAGAAATATAAGTAATGACAAAATGGAAACTAATGAAAAGAAATTTGTGAACAAATAATTGTTCAAACTATAAGATATGGTCAAAATATTTAGGGAAATGTTTAATTGTTTTAATGTATTAAAGTAAAGGATGCATTGCTGTGAATATCCTTCGTGCACTCTCCTCCACTTGAAGCACATTCACTCCATCTTTCTTGCCACTTTCTGAAGCAGTTCTGAAAATCACCTTTCTGGGGTATCTTTACAAGATGTGATAAAAAAAATATGGTGAATGCTATTGCCAAGTGCAATCTAGCAGCAAGACAGGTGTATAAATACATTTCAGTGTGTCCTCATCCATCTTATTCACCAGATGCAGTACTATGTAACTTCTGGGTCTTCCCCAAAGTCATTTTTTTTTTCCTTTCCTTATATTTTTTGTAATTTTCTAACAATTTTGCATGCTTATAGCTGATAATCTGAACAACGAATTTGAAGAAAACAATATGCATAAGAACAATCAGTGTTGAATTCCTATCATTTTGCTTAATGAAATTCTGTATCATTTTTAATGGTTTTCTTTTTTCTACTTTCTATTCTGTTTTTTTGTTTGTTTGTTTGTTTGTTTGTTTGTTTTTTGTCTTTTCGAGACAGGGTCTTGCTGTGCAGCTCAGGCTGGCCTTGAGCTTACTTTTGTAACCCAGGCTGGTCTCGAACTCACACTGATCCCCCTACCTCAGCCTCCCAAGTGCTGGGACTACAGGTGTGCGTCACCATGCCCAGCTACTTTCTATTCTTTAAAAAAAAAAAAAAAGTCCATGATAGGTTAATATTTTGCATCAATTTAGGCTACTGAGGCAGACACAACAGCACAGATTATGACATAGAAGCAAATTTTTCAGAACTGCCTAAGAAAGTGGCAAGAATGATTAAGTGTATTCAGAGAAAGGAAGACTATCTTAAGTGGGTTTAATAGCAATGTGTCTTTTAATGTAATATTTTTAAATTTTTAAACATTTACTATAGTTTTCTATCATATCTTACTGATCATTAGGTTTTTGTCTGCTTGTTTATTTTGTTTTCTGGCTTAGGCTACCTTAAGGGTGGGTCTGGGGCCTGGGGATCAAACCACAGACCCTGAACCTGACTGGGTTTGCCCAAGCAAGCACTTAACCAACTGAGCTATCTCACAAGTCCACTCACAGTGAACATTAAAACTTGATAATTTCTAAGATCCTGAGCAGATAAAATATTACTTAGAACATGAAGAATTACAGCCAGTGACTTCTGCAATTCTCTTAATGGCAAGCAAGCAAGAACTCTTGAAGACACTGGAGTAAGTAAAGGCTTCATAAACAAAAACTCAACTACAAAGAATCAATAACTTGGATCTCATCTTATTAAAAAGCTTTAGTACAACAAAATAAATCAACGAAGTGAAAAGTCAACCTGCAGAGTGGAAAACAAAATTTCAGCCAGTTCTTCTCACAAAGGTCCAATATCTAGGACATATGAAGAATTTTAAAAATCAGATCCCCAAAGTTTAAAGACCCAAGCAAGGGTCAGATAGCTCAGCAGACTAAAGCACCTGCTTAGGCAGAGCATGGTGGCTGGGATTTCCCAGTGTGCCATGTGGACCCAACCCCCAGGCAAGCTGAGACACAGTTGAGCCCGGGTGTGGTGGTGCACACCTATAATGCCAGGGCTTGGGAGGCTACAAATAGGAGGATCTCTATGAGTCTATCTACATAGTGAGACCCAGTAGGCGCTGTACTAAATACATAAAAGAAAAATAAGTTTAAAGACCCAATCCAAAATTGGCATCTGAAACAGACATTTCTTGGAAGAAAAAATACAAATGGCAAATATATATATGAAAAATTCAACATTCCTGATTATTTGAGAGATGCAAATTAAAACAACATAGAAATTTCATCTCACCCCAGAAAAAATAGCCATTATAAAAAATAAACAAAGCAAAAAAAAAAAATAGTAAAAAATAAACAAACCAATTACAAGTGTTATTGGGACTGTAGGGGAAAGGAACCCTTCTTCACTGTTGGTGGGAGTATAAACTGGTGCAACCACTGTAGAAATCAGAGTGGAGAGTCCTCAAAAAACTAATATTTGAGGTTCCATGTGATCCAGCTATTATTTCCCTTCATTTCTTCCCAAAAGAATTAAAAGCATCATATCAGAGTGATACCACAACCATGTTTATAGCAGCACAGTTTGTAATAGCTAAGCCTTAGAAACAACCCAAATGTCTGTCAACTGACAAATGGGTAAAAGATGTGGATTTTACATAACAGAGTACTACTCAGCCTCAAAGAAGAGACATTAATAGCTAAATTAGTGGACCTTGAAACTGTACTGTTAAAGTGAAATAAATCAGATACCTACATGTAAATATTGCATTGTTCTGGTGTAAGAAACTCAAAGTTAACTAAGAGCCAACATATATAATAGATGTGAAATAGAGAGTAATTGCTCAAAGTAAAGCGGAAATCGGGAGAATGGAAGGGAGATAAGAAAAGGAGAAAATGAAGGATTTGTAAATAAGGAAAGAAGAGGGGTTGAAATGAGGGGAAGAGAGTGGGAAAAAAGAAGAACTAAGACATACCGTGTGCAGGTTCAAATTCCCTATAATGAATATGATTGCTACACTTATCTAAATTGTACTAATAAATTTAACTATAAAAAATGTACATAGTAATTCATAATTCCCTATTCACATTCTTGGCAGTGTGACTGTAGCTCTTTCAGTGAAAAGGTAGAACTTATTTCCTGCTTCTTAAATCAGGGCTGATCAGGGTTGTTTTCTGTGCATCAACATGGAAACGGAGTGTATGAGAAGAAATCCACTAGAATGCAGAAGAGAGAGTACACAGCTCCAAGCCTGGGCTCCAGGAGCACTGCGTGCTTCCCTTCTCTTTGGGACTCTGTCTAGTTACTGTGGAACAGAGGATGTGGGCAAGTCAACCGCAGGGTGTAGGAGCACGGAGACTAGATGAGCCTTTAGAAGCTGACTACAGGTGTCCGAACTGAGATTAGAAGAAATCTCAGCAGCTCCTAGGCTGAACTGTCAATCCACAGCATCATGGTCTAAGAATGGGTTGCTACCAAGTCCCTAATTTAGGAGTATTGTATTATGCAGGAATCTCTATCCCTTTTGCTTTAGGTTTCACTTTAAGTGTTTCACATGCAATACTTGCAGTTGGCCTTGCTACATGCTATTAAGTATGTAGTATTATTATCTAGCCTCATTTAGATGTGAGACCTGATACATAGAGCAAACAAATAGGGTTTGTTGTTTAATAATAGAATAATAATAAATAATAATAAAATCTAAAGGAAGAGATCTTGTTGGATTTAGGCATGTCTTCCTAGTACTTTAGGCAACATCACCTAGGCCTTGTTTCAATTATTTTCCATCTTGGGCTACTGTGGATTATGTCTAGACTGTCCCCTCCAAGGCTCGTGTGTTCAGAGTTAGGGTTTTTGGAAGGTCACTGGATCACAGGCCCACCCTACTCATTAGTGGATTTGCCAATTGATAAGTAACTGAACAGGCTTTTAGTAGGTGGGGTCTGGTTGGATGAGGGTCCCTGGAGTGGAGACCTGGAAGAATGCATTCCTGTGCACCACTCCTCCATGCTCTTCCTCTCGCTGGCCACCATGGAGTATGTGGCTATCCTCTAGCAAGGCCCTTCCACCGTTCCACTTTTACCTTGGAGCCAGCTGCCCATGGACTGAAAACAAGCCAAAACAAACCTCTTTTCCTTTAATGGCATATTTTGTCCCAGTGATGAGAAAATTACTAAGATGAACTCTATTTTCCATCATGTGTATTTATTCTCATACCATCTTTTTTCATGTGAATGCATGTTGACTGCTTACAGTCCCAAATCTACCCTGTCTTTGTAGCTCACAAAAAAAAAAAAAAAAAAAAATACCAGGCTCTGACTTGTCAAACCCAGTGATGTGTTCAATCAGGACATTAGGGGCAAGTGAAGCCTTGTGACTTAAATGAGAATCACCTGGTGGAGATGGGCTGGGAAGAGTTATGCTCAGATGGGAAAATAAACCCTGGTGAAATGACTGCAAACCTTTGAACTAAAACATCCAGTCCTTCTAGAAGCTAGCATTTCCCCGACTGTACAAAGCTAACGACTGCTACTTTCTTCCTTCTCTTCCCGTTTCTCTCCATGCCACCTGACCACAGACCTTCTCCTTAAATAATAACAACATTTACTGGCTTCTTTGGTTTTTACAGATTTGTCTGATGTTTGGAGAACAGCATTTTATCCCCAGCTAAATTGGAGAGTGGATTATTTGCTTTGCAAAAGGATTCTTGACTTTACAAAGGATTTCCAGAATAGAACTTTAAATACCAACTTCTCCCTAGTGCATTTAAACTATGATTCCATTTGCAAACCACTGCTTCTGAATGCCTCAAATTCTGTTTCCTATGAGGTCTGGCGAGGCAATTCTTAGGAGCCATTACAGTTTAAAAATTAAATAAATCTGCGACCATTAGCTCATAGTGGCAGAGACAAGAGCTTTGTAACTGGATACCCTATGTTGCCACCCTGGCTGTATCATTGAGGTACAAGCTGCATAATGAATTTGAACAAGTCGTTGAGCAACTCTGAGCCTCCAAATACCCCCTGTGAGTAGGACGTCAGAAGCTTCTCTGCATGACATGAGTCGACAAGAAAATACTTAGCACATTCCTAGGTACATGTTAAATATTCTGTATGCAAATATTTTGCCTGATTTCCAGTCCATAGCAAAAGATCCACAGGGATCTGTACAAAATGTAATTTTGCTCTTGTCAAGCTGCTCTCCTTAAAATCCCAGTGTTGCCACGTTTCTCTAATAAAAATCCAATTCCTTAGAATGTGTTACTAGGCTTCTCTGTCTGGTCTCCTCTAGAGCTCAGTATCTTTATTCAGCAACCCTCATCTGCATCTGCACACACCTACTACTGCTTTTCCAAATTAAGCAAAACAAAACAAAACCTCCTGACCCCACTTGTGTTAGCCCCTGGTTCATGTAATTTTCTGCAGTGGCCCTGAAATTTCTTAAGTGATTTATCAGTCTCTGGCTTCAATCCCTATCCTTCTAACTGTCTACTCAGCATTTTCTTGTGGATAGAACACACAAATTTTACTAGAGCATCTCCAGGAAAGAGCCCCTAATCTTCCTCTTTGCTCTGGTTTCTCTCTCTCTCTCTCTCTCTCTCTCTCTCTCTCTCTCTCTCTCTCTCTCTCTCTCTCTCTCTCTTCTTTCTTTCTTTTTTGTGTGTGTCTTTTTGAAACAGGGTCTTGCTATGCAGTTCAGGCTGGCCTTGAGTTCACTTTTGTAGCCCAGGCTGGTCTTGAACTTACATCGATCCTCCTGCCTCAGCCTCCCAAGTGGTGAGATTATAGGCATGTACCACCACGCTCAGCTTTTTGCTCTGTTTTTATACCCTAGCTATATCCTAGAATCAGTTCAAGGTAACTCCACTTTACTGGTTACCTGGGCTTGAAATTTTCAATAAATTTCTGACTATCCTCACCCACCATCCAATTCATTAAGCCCACTGTCTCAGCCTCAGAGTATAATTGAAAGACAGTCATTTGTACTAGTCACTTTTGTGTCACTATGACAATATAACTGAGCTAATGTCTTATAAAGAGAAAAGTCTTGCTTTGCCTCACAGCTTTAGAGGCTGTAGGCAATGATTAGTTGACCCCACTGTTTGGGCCTGTGGTGAGGCAACACATCATAGCAGGAGCATGTGGCACAGAAACCACTCTTGGCCTGCTACACTCTTTCACCAGGAATTTACAGAGCTCCTAGCTTCATGCTCAGGCTATACCTGCTCCTTAGTAATAAGACAAGCCTTGACCGTTGGCTACCAAGGCAACTCACCTCCAACCCAGAGCAGTGCACAGTTCTCCCTCTCCCTCACTTTCATTCATGCCCCTTACCTTCCTGTGAAATACTATGCAAGTGATTAGCGTCATTCTTGTTGGATACCTTCCCAAATGCAGTCTTCACTGACAGATACCTTTGTCTTCTTATGTATCTCAGTTGAAAACAAAAATGTGTATCATGTAGTAATTGCTCAATAAGCATCTGTTGAGTAAGTAGGTAATCTTACCATAGTGATCTTCTTCCCTTGCCCAAAACTGTCCTGACATCCCTAGTTAGTTTTACCAATTACAAGTCCAGAGTTCTTTTTCTCTTTCCTACACAGACAGCACTTTTGAGAGATTTAATTTAATATTTATTTTATGACTGTACAAGCACTAGCAGGGCAGGTTTAAGTGTGCAAGCTCTATTGAGTTTTACTTATCATCATATAACTAATGTCTAGGATTATCTGAGGTGTCATTCAGTAAATGCTTACTAGCATGAACAATGCTCAGAGCTCAATCCTCAACTCTTTAATGGGAGGAAGGGAGGAAGGAAGGGAGGGAGGGAGGGCCACAGAGGTAGAAGCAGAAATATATATATATATATATATATATATATATATATATATATATATATATGAGCAGATAAGATATATATGGCATAGTAATTGGTTAATAATAAATATTCATTAGCTAAATATTCATTGGCTAAATAAATATTAGATAGTATTATAAGCAGTTAGTATCTCTTTAATGATCCCCCAAATAGATATAAAATTAGCAAATTAGCACAATTAGAATCAATCTTCTGTACTTGCTACTGGAAAACTGCTGATGGTTTGTCATATACCAATGCTATCTGCAGGGCTTTTGTACTACTCCCACTTTCTACTCTATAGGACTAAAGGCATGTACAACGTGAACTTCTTGCCTTTGTTAGAATTTTATATCAGTATGATTCATTTTCCTCTGAATCAAACCCTTTCATTTCCATCCCAGAAATGCTTTATCTCCTCTGAGTGACAAATCAAACTTTGTGAATTATACTAAAAAACAAAATTCATGTTTAACAGTGCTTTCTTTTCAAATCTATTTTGTGAGTAATTCAAGACTCACATTAGTACAGTTAGAAAAATGAATACAATAATCCATTGAAAAGATGGTGACATATTTCTGGCTATCTGATAAATACATAATCCTCATAATTCTGCATATATGAAATTATGAATAATACTGTCAGAAGTAGCACCACATAGTGTAGACCTCATTGAGTCAGTTGTATCAATGCTTTAACACAAAGATCATTTATATAATATTGTGTTCTTGTCACTGAACTTTTTTTTTTTTTTGTGCGACCGGGGTTCAAACTCACGACCTTGCACTTTCCCAGCAGGCACTTGTGCCTCGGAGCCATCTCCCCAGCTCCCCATGTCACTGAACTTATTTAGGTCTTCATTTTTAATATAAGACAGCCATTGTTGTCTAGGCCTTCTGAAGGGTTCAGAAAAAAGAGATAAGATTAGCTACTTAGTTATTCCAGATTCTCCTTGGAACATTTATTTAACCTGTCCTTGTTGAGATGCTCAGGGTTGGCTGCTGAGCATTAAATAGATTAGGCTTCAGCAGGAGTAGATTACTACACAGAGCTCTGATGGAATTTTCCTCTGATGAACAGTCCCTCTCTTCCTCCCATCCGATTTGTGATAAAACTCTTTCTAACTAGACACTGTAATTCTTGTGGCTGTCTGGGGTCTCAGTAAATAAAGTACCTGGTAGAGAAGAAGGGCTGGATGTCCTACCTTTCCAGGGACTATCGAGGGAAAAAAATAGATGTACTAACAATTTTATTACCAAATATTTCAAGCATATAAAAAAGTATGAAAAAATGATACAACCAGCATTCTCATATCCCTTGTCTAGGAGAAGAGCTATCAGCCCATATTAGAAATAATCACAGCTATTTTTTTATTTAAGTTTGTTAAATCCTCACAATTGTCTTTGTTGTCTTAGGTCCTTTGGAAACAAAAAGAAAACAATGTTCAGAAGAGAAGTCAGAGAACCTGTGGACTCTACTATAATATCCATTCACCCTCCTGACCTTCTAGGACCTTTACTCTTCTGAATGTGCTGTTTTCTTTTACAGATATTCTTTGTTCATACTATCCACAAACATCAGGCTTTGTGTTTAAATTTCTTTGTGAACATTATTGGGCTCTATATCTCTTTTTGCTGCCAGTATGCATGCAGAGACATACACTTCCCAGGTCGCAATCCTGTTTCTGAAATGTTTCTACGTTCACTGTGAACAAAAAGACTTCCATTTCATTTATTTTGAACTACTGACTTGCATTATAGGACTTAATAATCCACAGGGCATATGCTTACCTTCATGACACTGGTGTTTCCTGCTATTCTGTGTTTCTGGTGGGCAGGGATCATGAAGAGAATAAGGATAAAGAGATTTGCTCGTGCAGGCAAATGTTCACCTGCAGGGGAATCCATGGAGTTAGAAGGAGTCCTTGCTGATGCAGTATGGTTGGATACTGGTGCGCAGACACAAGGTCAAACACTAATACAGACGTTTCTCTGAAGGTGTTTTGGCGATGAGATTAACATTTTAATAAGCAGATGATTAGTAAGGCTGAACTTCCTTCATAATGTTCATGGGACTCATCCAAGCATGAAAGCAAGGCATTTTGCCAACAGATTGACTTTGATCTCAGGCTCTAACTCTTTCCTGAGTGTTTCCAACAGTATTATGTTGCAAGTTTTGGACTTGTCACTCTTCCATAAGCATATGGTCTAATTCTTAAAAATAATTTCCTTTCCTCTTTTCACTTTCCTTCCTGTCCCCTCCTCCTCTTCCTCATTTCTCTCACTCTCGCTCTCACTCTCGCTCTCTCTCTCACTCTCGCTCTCTCTCTCGCTCTTGCCCTCTCACGCGCTTAAATCTATGTCTCTCAACACATATACAGACTTCATACCTCTGCCTTTCTGGCTAAAACAATCTCAAAACAAATTTGTGCTTATGTCCATTCAGCCCTTTGTTCTTGGAGGTAAAAGAACTTAGGCAACAATTCAAGACTTTCAGGCATGGAACAAAGATGACTGGACACTTTACTTAATGCATTTCCTTATAGTTCAAGAAAACCTATACTTTTTACTATAAATAATGCCTCCTCTTCTCAACCTACTATCTATGATTGATTGGAAATTGTGGGATTAATTTCTATGACTCAAAGAAGCACTCAATTAACATTTATTAAATTATAAATAATGGACAAATGGATGATAATATATAAGAATCAATCACAAGGATTACATTAACAAAGAAATAAACTAATCAAAAAATCCATTAATAAAATACGTCTTTGGGGCATGGTCATCTCTTTAGCACTGTGCTGATAATGGTGGATTCGCAGAGACTCAGAGAAATAGTGCTCAGGATTATATTTAAGGTCAACACAATAAAAATAATCCACAGACCCTGGGACAAAGGAAGGGAATAAGAAAGCAATGATAAAAAGAAAGTAAGTTTGTCTTAGTTACTTTTCTGTCTTTGCTGGTCGAAGTATCTGACACCCAAAATTAAGAAAGAAAGGGTTTATTTAACTCAAAGTTTATGGAGCTTTCAGTTCTTGCTCAGCTATCTCCAAGGTAGAGTGGCACATGGCAGAGGGCAGCAGTTCATGGTGGTGGAATGCAGCAAGAGCAAAGAGGCAGGAGCAGTGGCAGCAGCAGAGAGGCAAGACTCTCTTTTCCTTTTGTTCTTTTAATTTTTAAATCTACTTTTATTCTCTTTTACTGCATTAATGTTATTCATAAGTGTAGCATTCACATTTATAATCCCAGGACTGGATCTGAATTAATCACAAACTCTAGAAGGTTGCCCCACCACTGCGTGAGGCTTTTGGGGGACACCTAGACACAAACCATAACAAGGTCTGACAGCATTATAAAATAAAGGGAATAGGGAATTTGGGAGTGAAGCTCCATATTCAAGTCATCTCAATGCCTCTAATACCTATTTAGTCCTTGGGAGGGACAACCAATTTTCCATCCTCATCCTCTTCTACTGGAAGGCAAAGAGTAGTAATTTGTTGTGTCTCCCTCTATATTGCCCATGTATCAATCAAAAGATTAGTTATATTAATCTTAGGTATAAGTTTATTGTTCTTCCAGGGTCGGTATTCTTTAGACACAGAAGCTGGTCAGCTGTTCAAACATAACAATATTCAATACTCAAGGTACCATCTTCAAATGAATTTATTAATCTCTGTCAACACTCAGTGACATAGAAAAAAGTGGGACAAACCATCCCTTTACCTCTTGCACGATTCCATGTGCCACATTCTGTTTTGGAAACCTCAAGATCCCATGACATATTAGGTAGTGGGGCATGGATCAATCAAGTGCCTGCATGTTGTTCGCATTAGCAATCCTGTACCTAGACAGTCAGCTGAACTTACCAGAAGCACAGATGATGTTCACTTGTATTTTTGCAGAAGTCTTTCTAAAGACATGCATGAGTTGAGTTTTCCCTTATGCTACCTACCACTTTTGTGGGAAAGTTTTATGTTTAATCAATCCCCCTTTGCCCACATGCCTGAGAAATGCAATTCAGTTTTTGTTCCAGGAAATCAGCCCCTGACTGATTTCTATTATGTTTATGTATTTTCACTTTTGCTAGGTATGTATCAGTAGGGTTTCTGCAAGTGATGGATGGGGCTCTAGGGGGTGGAATAGAGGTGTAGCTCCATGGTACAGTTTCCCTTCCCCATCTCTCTGCTCTAAAGATACATCATCTCACAGCTGCAAGTCACAAAAGCACAATACAAAAATTCTGAGTCACAGAAAAGTGTTTGAAGAAAGAGAATGGGAGATTAGCAACACAGTGACAAGAGACAGAGTATTGCACTCGAATCCCGCATCAGCTACTAGCTATTAGTGCCCCTAGAAAAACCATGGCAACTCATTCATAAGATAGGTTCTTCATACCTTACCTATCTCGGGGGCATCTAAAAGATGGAAATAGATACAAGTATGCCAAGGCATATTTAAACATTACATGAAATATAAATGTATTCAAACATCATGCGGTACCCCACTAGTATGCACAATTTTATGTTTTTGCATCAGTTAAATATAAACTTAATAAAACAAAGGTGAAAATTATACAAAAGGTAAATACTGCCACACAGCAATCACCAAATATAAATCCTCTGGGAACTCCCACACACAGAAGGAAAGGGGTTTAGAGACTTCCTCTCCTTTGTAAGCTCAAGTTTCTGTGAGATTATAAGACAGCTCTGCCTCCACACTGTCCAATAAAAGAACATAATTTATAAAGAAGACAGTTTTTCTAGTATATGGATCCATGGAACAAACAGAAGACAAGAAAAACTGGAAGAAAGTTCTTAAGTTGTGATCTTTTATTTTAAAAATAAAAATAATACAGAATTTCAAAGTAAAATAAGAAATTAACAATGGTTGTTACTTTGCATATTGTTATCTTTAAAGTAGTTGCTCAGATTACCAGGTATATATATGTGAGATTTGTCAAACAATATAAACTTCAGGTATTTCTTTCAATGAAATAATAGAAATTAGTAGAACAGGTCAGACAAATCCCCTCAGGATTTATCCTGGAACCATGTAAACACCTTGTGGAACTTGTATCAGTGTCAGCAAATACAGATTCTCTAACAACAGTGGAACACCCATATCTGACAAAAAAAAGCAAAAATGGGTGATATAAATAAAGGTCATATATATATATATATATATATATATAATATATATATATATATAAAGTTAGGATAGATATGTGGCTACTTTCTCTTAGTTCAATGAGAAGAAAAATTTGTACTAAAACTGTTTAGACAAAATATCATATCTGCATCTTGTCCTCTGAATAATTACTATGAAGAAAACAATATGCAATGTATTAGTTATTTTATCTATCCTACTAATCTGTTTTGAAATGGTTTCACTGCTATTTTCTTTTTTCTCATTAAAATAAATTTTAAAAAAGAAATTAATAGAATGATTATCTTAGCTATCTTGTGTATGTACACCTCTCTTCTTCTGTCCTTTTCTCTATCCCATTTGTTCTCCTAAAATATATGGAAACAAGATTACTTTAGCAGAATACTTCATCATCACCATACACAATGGCATACTACTCTCTCACAAAGAGGGGTAGACCTGAATCATCTGTAGGAAGTACATTCACCTTGGGATCAAAATGTTAATGAAATCAATCAGTCACACAGACTTACATGTCATAGCTACATGAAAATCCTAAAATATAAATAAAGAGCAAAGCAAAAGACAAATAATAGATAATAGAGAGATAGAATTATTTCTACAAAAAGAAAAGGAACCAAGAGATGGAAAAAACAATGAAAACATAATTTGGTTGTACTGTATACTGTACCAACTCCCTATGAGGAATATAATCATTATACTGTAAGCATGTGTGAATAAAAAATAAAAGTTAAGAAAGGACATAACAGCTATACTCAAGCCAAGGTTACTGGACATACTTTCATATATATGATCCCATCAATCCACATGAAGATTCTAAAGGATAAACATTACCATGTTCATTTCACAGAGGAAGAGAAGGTGCCAAGCTATGACTCCTGACAAAACTTAGACAGAAAGCACAGTAAGCAAAGGGGTTTAGTCCACTGCAGGTTGTTGCTTTGAAGACCTGTCTTACATTCCATATTGCAGTGGTTTTGAAACTCCGTTTGCATAGGCATACCAAATAATTCATCCCAAAATGGTTTGGACTACCTTTGGGACCCTGGGCTGATGTTTCACTGCTTTCACTCATCTACTACAGGCCTTCAGCCCTGAAACCTCTAGACAAAACAGTTCTGTGTTAGTTACTTTTTGCTCGTTGCTGGGACAAATACCCGACACTCAAACTGAAGGAAGGAAAGGTTTATTTAGCTCACAGTTACTGGAGGTTTCAGTCCATATTCGGCTAGCCCAAGGCTGAGTGGAGCAGGGTGGAGAGCATCCAGTTCATGGAGGCAGAACAGCAGCAAAATGGCGGCAGAGGTAGCCAACCAACACGGCAGCAGAGCAACAGCAACAGCTAGAGCTCCAGTCTGTCTCTCTGTCTCTCTCTATATTACATTCAGGCTCTCCGCCTTAGCTCCCGCCCTAGGCTACACCCATAATCCCAGAAGTACTTCCACCCATAATCCCATCAGTACTAAAACCCATAATCCCAGGGATCATGGATCAAGCCTCAAACTCTAGAAGTCCCCGCCCAATGACTCCATGAGGCTTTGCGGGGACAACTAGACATAAACCATAACAAGTTCAAAGGGATGTACAGGCTTGAAAGGGAAGAGGAAATAATGAACATAGATCATGAATACACATGGGAAAAAGGATCACAGAAAAGACCACCAAAAATGAAAATCACAGTTTCCTAGAAAAGTTCCAGGTACTTGGCAGCTGCAGTTTACAGAGCAGTTATGGCCAAGTCTAAAAACTATACTATGCACAACCAGTCCCAAAAATGGCACAGAAATGGTATCAAGGAACTTCACCCACAAAGATACAAATCTCTGAAGGGGGTAGATCCCAAGTTCCTTAGAAACATGTATTTTGCCAAGAAGCACAACAAGAAGGGCTTCAAGATAATGCAGGCAAACAATGCCAAGCCATGAATGCATGTGTCCAAGCTATCAAGGCCCTCACCAAGCCCAAGAAGGTCAAGTCCAAGTTCATCCCAAAGGTAGTAAACCACAGGATTGCTTATATTGCTTATATTACTTGCTTATATTGCCCACCACAAGCTTGGGAAGCATATTCATGCCACATTACCAAGAGTCACAGGCCTTGCCAGTCCAAGGCCCAGGCTCTAGCCAAGCCCCAGGTTCCAGCTTCTGTTCCAGCCCAAGCTCCCAAAGGTGCCCAGCCTCCAAAAGATGCTCAGGCCCCCAGGAAGGCTCCACAGTGAGAGCCTCTTTATCTGTTGATGTGAAAACAGGAGGAATGGTGTGACCCCTATAGTGTCATCTATGGAAGCTGAGGCAGCCTAAAAAAAAAAAAAAAATTTCCTAGGAAAAGGAAATTTATCTTGAAAGAATAAAAGTAATGCTTATGAAAATGTTTGTTACATAATAAAAACATAAGAAATATTGCAATGACTTAAAGTAATGACTTAAAGTCATTAAAATTAATAGCTAAACTTTTTGAGGTCCTTTTCCAAAGGAACTATATGATATTATCACGTGACATCCTTCAATGCATAGCCATGAAGAGGAGTATTTTTTTTGGAAAAAAATAAACTTGCAATTTCATCAGTTCCCTTATTGGCCTCCCTGAATCCTTTGATATTTAAATCATCAAAATATTCTTTTCGAAACCTATCATGTCATCACCCTTGTCGATTTTCTCTTCTTCAATTATTCACTGGTTTAACACTGTCAGATCCTCATTTGTCAATTATTTTGCATTTGATTAAAGAAATTTTTCATCATCCCTTTCATCTTAGAAAAATCTTGAATCCTTTTCAAATTTGAAGTTTTCTTTTGCAATTAAGTTCTAACGTATTTGAGCTGTGTTTTCAGATGCTTGAGAGTAACCCAGCAAAGATTCTGTCCCTACAGAGATAGAATTATCTCGTATCAAGAAAGAAATCTGAGTAAGGATGGATTTTAAGAAGGATCAGTTTATTAGTACATCCTTCTATGCAAAGAGGTCTTTTGTCTTCCTCCTATATATAGCTTTGTTACTTTGGAGATGATGATGAACGATAAGAAGGCTTCATATGATGGAGAGAGTAGCAACTCCTATATCCTGGATAGCTCTTCCTACTCACACCCATCACCTCTTGTCACCCTATCCTAGTCAACTTACCATCACTCTATCAAATACCTGAGGTTCCAGAATATAAAGGAATGTTCATTTTGGCTCATACCTAATGGCCCCACTGCTTTAGGTCTATGGTACCCCAACATCGTAGGAACACAACGAAGAAAAGGAAGCTTAGCTCATTGTGAGGCCAAGAGCAAGAGGAAGGGCTGAAGCTCATGTTCCTTTTCAGGCCCATGTGTCTGTTGACCTAAAGACCTTTCTCTAGGTCTCTGGATTCACAGTGCTTCAACTACCTCCTAACAGCTCCAGGGACTATGAGCTTAGCTTTTAACATATGGTACTTTGTAGATATTCAAATTCAGAACAATAGGTTGTTTGCAAAGTGAGACCTTGTGCCCCTGCTGAGTCACTTAGCTAAACTTCTAAATTTCTCAAGTTGACACAATGAGTCAACCATTACATCTCTGGGTGTAAACAGTTATCATAAGGCATGTCCTCTACACATCAGGATGTAGAACTGCTAAGTCACTTAGTTAAGCTTCTAAACTTCTCAAGTTGGCACAATGTACAGACCATTACATTACCTGAGGCAAGATCTTCTGAGGACTAATTTGGGGCATGCAGGTAGCCAGGCTCACTCCCCACACATACTGAAAACCTATCTTATGTTATGTCCACTAACTTTTTTTTTTTTTTTTTTTTTTTGTCTTTTTGAGACAGGGTCTCGCTATGCAGTTCAGGCTAGCCTTGAGCTTACTTTTGTAGCCCAAGCTGGTCTCGAACTCCCACCGATCCTCCTGCCTCAGCCTCCTGAGTGCTGGGATTACAGGCGTGAGCCACCACGCCCGGCTATCCACTAACTTGTCATGGCCCAAAAATGAATCACTGGACAAATGCTAAATCAGTGAGATAAAGATGTAGAACTTGCCTTCTCTCCTGAGAAGCATTAAAACACTACACAAGTAAAGGTGTAGAGGAAAGTAGTCCCATTAAAAGTGTGGTACAGATGGCAGAAGATCAGACTTAAGAATCTGTGAAAATCATCCTATTTGTACCACTGGCTTAAATTCACATAGCAAGTTCTAGCTATAGAACTCAGGCTACTATTTGCATGCTATCCTTCCCTTTGAGCTACTTTACCCTCAAAGATAAGTCTACATAGTCATTTTTAAACTCATGTCACCAATTTTTCTTGACCAATGTTGTTTAGCTCCTACTATCTAAATTTTCTTAACCATTTCCTTGATTCCACAAAACATAGTGACCTACCTTGGATATAATGCTTTCCGTATCTTCTGGTCCCAGCTAAGCAAGAAGAAAGCTTTTCCTTCTGATCCTGCTCTTACCTAGAAGTAAATACATTTGAATGGTAATTCTCAGTTCACAAAGCATTTCTATAGTTCTTATTTCCATGAAATCCTCTCAGCCAAACCCCATGAAATACGAATTACTATATCCATTTTACAGGCTTAGACGTTGAGACTTATCAAGGTGAAATGACTTGCCACATACACAGCCAGCCCATGAGCTTCACATCTTGATGAAACCCATAATAATTATTGTAATTTACCTTTATTGTTAACTGAGCACTTCCTTTGGGCAATGCAACTGGCTGAAACTGCTACAGATATGATCGCACTTAATTGTCCCTGCACTACAGCAGGAGAGTTATTCTCACACTTTTGTGTCCAGGGGAAAGGATAAGAAATAATTGGTGCAGGTTGTAAGGTGCAAGGTAGCAGAGCCAGGAGTCCAATCCAGCTCTATCTCATTCCCTCACCTGTACTTGAGACCTGAGGAATGCTATACCCCTCTTCACTTGTGTCTAGTGGTCAGATCCAAAGTCTGGAGTCTCTTGCCTTAAACCCCAGGACGCAACAGGGAACTCATGACCTGGTTTCTCAAGGCAGGCTCTGTTCTGGGTCCAATGCCAGAATTTCCACTTTCACTTTCAGACCCCTGCATTCCACATTGACTTTTATGTCCTTCTATAAACAGCTTTTTGCTGACCCTCACGCTTTTGGCTGCTGCCTGTCATCCCACTACACAAATCTTCCCTTGTCATCAGCAGCCCCTAACCAGGATGCTACTTTTACACTACTTTTGTACTAGGTGATATGTTCAGGTACTTCTACATGTCATTGAAATGCACTTCAACTTAAACTGATGTTTTCTCAATCTTGAGATAAATAGATTTTCACTATTTATCACTATGGCTTGTGTCTCTAATATTTCTCATATATTCATTTTGTTTTATTTCTCAGTTGACATATAGAAAATCTTACCTTTATTCAAATGTGTAATTCAATGAGTTTAAGATACAAGTACATCTGTGAAATCATTATCACAATCAACATACAAAACAATTCTATCATTCCCCTAGACTCCCCTACTATTCCTGCACTACCACATCCGTTCCTTCCCCTAATCCGTTCCTCCTCACCAGAGTTTTGTGATTTCCAGAATATGATAGAGATGGAATAATATCATCTATAATATTTTTATGTATTTAATACAGCCCTCCAAAGGGCTGAGATTATAGGTGTGTGCCACCATATCCAGTCTCAGTTGCCATCTCAGTGCTCCCTGGTGGCGGGCCAGCATGGTATGCAAAGGATTGCATGCCTGCATCTGCCTTAGCAGGTATTTTAGTCCACTGAACTGTCTGGCTGGGCCTATAATATTTTGAAACTGATTTCTCTAACTCAGAATAATGCCTGAGATGTATCCATGGTTCTTTTTCTTATTGGTATTTTAATTTTTCTTATTGATGAGTAATCTTTCATTGTATCTTCTCTAGACTGTTTGACTGTTCACCTGCTAAAGGATTTCTGAATGTTTTCCAGTATGGAGTGATTATGAACGGAACTGCCATCTATTTTCCTGTGAAGTTATTTATATGATCACCAGCTTTCATTCCTTGAGGGTTCAGGAATGATATGCAGGAATGATTTACTGGCTCATGTGGAAAGTGTGTTTGATATTATAACAAAGTACCAAACTGTTTTTCCAGAATCACAGCTAATTAAATGTTCTATGCTCCATGTCTTGTACTTATTCCTAGATTAGTCCACTGGCCTTCTCCAGGCTTTGGCAGACCTACATCCAAGGGCGGTATTAATTTTTCTCTTCAACTCCGTGGAAGGACCTGATTAATAGCAGTTTGGGCTACAGAAAGATATAGGAGCTTGAGGCAAGGGAGATGGTGACACTAGTTAATGAAGGGACAGGACGGGAGATACAGCAAATGAAGGGCTTGTTTTACGCAGATAAAGCATCCTAGGTAGTAATCTTTGAAGCAAACCTTTGTCCTTTCTAGCTGGGCCAGGTTTTAGAGCCCCATCTCTTCTTACTGTGAAGAAGTCTTTCTTGGTAGATGGGAAAATATTAAGATAGAAAAGGTTCCGCCTGCTTCACTGATTTGGAAAGATATACATTTCTGTTTGCAAAAGGAGAGCTTCTCAGAGCCATTTCTGTGACTTCAGAAGTTTGCAGTTTCTCTCAATAATCAACTCAAAATATACCATGAAATATATTTGGTGTGGGATATTTTATACTCCCACATGAGTAGGATTACAGATTAAAACAGCTACTCCTCTTTCTAATTTGATATTGTTCAGATTAATCATAAGCTTAATAAAAATTTCTGAGTTAAAAAATGAAGAAATTAAATATTTTTATTCTTAAGTGAAAATTCCATCATGGTAATATACTCCATACTCATTTGAGTGAATTACTGACTAGGCTTATTAATAATTTCCTTAAAACCACAAATATTTTAAAATAAGCTCCTATTGACATAATAACTTCCAATGGTGGAGTTGAAAAGAAATAATTTTCTTAATAACGCAACCAAAGCTAACCACTGAGCTAGTTTAAACACCCACCGAGAGAAGCATAAATATAGATGTAAGGGCATAAACATTCATCTATTTACTCTTTTACAAATAATGATATAGTGGAACAAAACTGTCAAACTAAAATATACCTGGTATGAGTTTAGGAACAATGGAGGCTAACAGCAGAGTGTATTTATTGGGGAAAAGAAAGAGCCTGCCCAAGAGAGGAACAGGAGGGGACTTGAGTGGGTTGCCAAGGGATCTGCATTTTCTAGAGCTTTTTATAGAGCAAAGTCATGAGAGGAGGCAGGTCTAAGGTGGAAAACATGGAAATGTGTGAAGTGGCATGAAGTGGGATAAAACTATGGTTGACCAATAAAATTTCAAGCATAATTGCTCAGGTAAAATCGATTAAATCAGGATCAAGTAAGAAAACAAGCAAGTGGGCAAGAATACAGAACAAGGGCTTTTCTCAAAGGAGGCTGAGTTAGTGGCTCTCTCTGGCTTTCTCAAGGTGATAGAGGCCTACTTACAACAGCAACCCCTGATGTTTATCTTTAGGGAGGTATGTGGCTGTATGTGTTTAATCTTTTGTCTTGAGGTCTGGCCTAGAGCAGAAGTGCCAGTCTCTCCCACAGTTGGAAGGTATCTTGTTTTCTAGACTGTCTTCTGAGGGTCCAGCCCTATTGCCTATATTTCTAACTCAGCTCCCTACAACAGTGATCCCTAACTTCATTTAAACACTTTTTCCAGAAGCCTGCTACTAGTAGTAGAGCTACAATAGCTCTTTCTATTTTCTGGTCAAGAATGAGGTTCTTACTTTCATGAGTTTACCTGTATCTATGATCTGCCAATCACTCGCTATCTATCTGTGCACCTTGGAGTTCTACTATGTGGTCCTAATGGTTCTAACTTAGGGTGGCCAGTGGTTGCAGTTTCTCCATGACTCAGATTTCCAGGAATGTAAAACTTTTTCAAAATGTGACCACTGAGGAAAAGTGATGGATACGTTAACTAGCTTCACATAATTTTCCATCTCATATTCATCAACCATAAAATGACTTCATATCCTATACATTTATAAACGTGTAAGCTGTCAATTTATAATAAAAATAAGTCCAAAGGTAGTGTTAGAAGTTTTTCAGCAAGATACATGAAAGCTTATTCATGGAAAACACATCAGCCATTTGCACTCTATTTTAAAACCAATATATTTTTCTACACATAAAAACAAATCAAAGTCTCTATTTATAAGACACATATATTTCCATATTTTTCATACCTGAAATTAAAACCAAGAAATGTAAAGATTATCTATTAATCTATTCAAATTAGCAACTAATTGTATATAATGTATTTCTATAAACATAAACAAAGAAGAAAGAAAAGCCTCCAAGCACAAAATTGTGAAATGGCTTGCATAGACCCTGGAATGTTTCATTACCCACAATCACTGCCAGTTGTCTCTCTTGAAGCGACAAGTCTACCTCACTCATTTTAAAGAGAATGTCTCCCAAATGTCCAAAGCTAAGTAACTACTATTTGCTGGTTCTTGCAGATGAAAATAATGTTCAGTAAAAAAAGAGTTCTACTCACAGGTAAAACACTTGCCAATGTGCTGAACTTCCAAACAAACACCTCATTTAGCTGACAATAGAAAGATTTCAAGTGTGTTTCTTCTTTCCTCAAAATAGTAACAGATACAAGGATGAGCATCTAGTACCATCAGTAATTATCCTGCTTCATTAAGAACAGTCTTAGGGAAAACTGATCTTTAATACCGGAAATGACATAATATAAAAAAGTTACTAATAATTTAGAGCTACTGAAATGGCAGAAGTTTTATTTCATTACTTTCATATAGTTATTGAAAATGTCAGTTTTAGAAAAGCACATTGCATCTTTTCTACGAAAAAAAGCTAAAACAAAATTTCATAACAAAGTAGTGGAATAACAGTAGTTAATACATTGCATGTTGTTATATTTAAAGTAGTTGTTCAGAGTACAAAATATGAACATAAAAATTTCTCCAACTGATATTAGCACAACCTGCATTTTCAATGAACTTAGAGATGTTAATAACATAACTGATCTGTACTTTTCCCCTTTTCACATATCTTTTTCAGTGCATTCATTGATTGATTGGCATTTGGGTTGTTTCCAAGGTTAAGCTATTATTTTTGTACTGCTACAAGTATGGAGGCACACATACTGCTGTGGTATGATGTTTTACTTCATCTGGGAAGATTTCTAAGAAGCATGGATAAATAAAATCAAACCTCTATTCCTAGGTTTTTAGGGTATCTCCACACAGTTTTCAACAGTGTTTGTACCAGTCTACCCTACTACTGATAGTGAAGGGTTTCTTTTTACCCAGAGGCTCTACAGCATGTTATTGGTTGTTTCTTGACGATAGCCATTCATTCTGGGGTGAGATGGAATCTCAGTGTTGCTTTAATTTACATCTCCCAAATGAGTAATGACATTGCACATTTTTCATACATTTATCTGTCATTTATATTTTTTCATCTGAGAAAGCACATTGCATCTTGGTATTATTGAAAAATGAGTTTTAGTCATTCAGAATTGCTGAGAGTGTCTCATAGATATACAGGGACTACTTGTTAGGATTGTGTCTAGTTGTCTCCCCAAAGCCTCATGCAGACATGGGATGAGGACATCTAGATTTGTGGTCAACTCATGATCCACTGGGATTATAGATTATCCAAGGCTGGGATTATGGGTCTTACTACTTCTGGGATTATGGGTGTGTGTACCTTCCCTAGACTGGGGCACAGAGCATAAATGTAATATAAGAGAGACAAAGTGACAGATTCTGTCTGTTGTCATTGTTGCTGCTACTCCTCACTTGGATCCTCTTGCTCTTTGCCACCACCAGGAACTGATGTGGTCTTCCCTATGCTATTCTGCTTTAGACAGCTGAGTATAAAATGAAACCTCCAATAACTGTGAGCCAAATAAACCTTTCCTTCCTTCATTTTGGGTGTCAGGTACTTTGTCACAGCAACAAAAAAAGAATAAATGAGACAGAATTTGGTACTGACAGTGGGGTCATTGCTGTAACTAAATCTGACCATGTGGATTATGAACTTTTGGGAATAGTTTATAGAAAGAGGTAGGAAAAGATCAGAGATGTCTACTTGTGAAGAGCTAGAACAGCTTCAGCTGTTCTGTTTTGGAAATTCTGGTCAGAGTTCAGAAGATCAAAAAGTTGACAGAAAGTCTGTCTATAAAGACCAGTATGGGGATGTTTCTGCTTAGAAGGACTGCATCAGTTATTGAACACCAGATGACTTATGCTATAGCTTGGCTAAAAGTCTGTTTGTGCCCAGAGACTTTTGCCTACCACTGAGATTAAACATGATGGACTGATTAATTTTTCAAAGATACTTCAAAACAGCATGGTATCAGGGCAGTGGAATGGTTGTTATTGGGGGCTTTTAGCCAGATTTATTAAGAGTGAAGTGTGCAGCAGAGTGATTTAAAATGTCATGAGTTTGGCCAGAAAGGAAGCCCCAGGAATGCTGTGGACTGCAAAGATGGGGCCAAAAGGAGCTCCACTGCTGGGAAGGAACCAGAGAATCAAAATGATGGCCTGAAAGCATCACAGGAGGTGGCAGGTCTCCACCCTTTGAAGTCTTAGAACTGCAAGTTAAGAACTTTGCCTTGAGGGAGGCCCGGCAGGATGGCTCAGTGGTCTAAAGCGCTTGCTTGGGAAGGCTTGGGCGACTGCAGGGACCATGGTTCGATCCCTGGCACCACATGCTGTGCCAGCCCTGCCTTCAGGGCAGGTTGAGTCAGCCATACAAATAAATAAATAAACAAACAAACAAAAGTTCTGAAACAAGAAAAAATAAATTTTTAAAAAAAGAACTTTGCCTTGAGGAAAAAGCCACAGAGCCCCATTTTCCAGAAGGGTGACAGTGGCCATGACAGGTTCCAAAATGTCACTGGTGTGGAGAATTATTTCCTCAGAATCAGAGTCAAAGTGTTAATCACCAGGCACGTGACCCCTACAGCCAAGAAAGAAGGATGGCTACTGCTCCAGCTGGCAGCAGACCTTGGCATCATCTACATGGTGTTGGTTTTAGGTGCCTTCAGAATGTAAGAGTTGTGAGGTTAGGATGGTTTCCACCCAGATTTCAGAAGGCCTGGGAGGCCAGGCGGTATGACCCTGAGAGGGTAGTGTGTAAAGCTGTGTGAGAGAAATCTATTCTGGGGCAACTGCAGAAGTTTGAAAAAGCAAGGAACACGGATCATCTAAGGGAAACTGCAAGGAGAGAGCAACACCAACCTAAGAAATATGCTATGGGAGTTGCCACCAAGAACACCACAGGGGTGGAGCCACATGGGGCTCACAATTTGTTACAGATTTCTTCAGATGTTCAAAGAGGACCTATAGGACTTAATGTTTGTCTTGTGGGATTTTGGACTTTCTTTGATCCCAATTATTGGTATCCTGTTGTGTGTACCCTATGGAATGGTAATATTTGTTTGGTGCCACAGAATGTTAGAAGTGTTTAACTTTTCTTTTATATGGGGGCTCACAGCTAAAGAGGATCTTGGATGTTGGAGATTTGTGATTTGGACCTTTTAGCAATGCTGACTGTTAGGACTCTAGCAACTCTTAGAGATGAACTAATATGTCTTTTACACAAAGCAATATGCATGAAGCCGTTGGATGTCCAGTGGCAGAATGTTATGGTTTGTATAGTTTTCTCCCTAAAGCCTCACGCAATCATGGAGTGGGTGACATCTAGAGTTTGTGATTAACTCGTGATCCACTGGGATTATAAGCAATCCAGTGCTGGGATTATGGGTCTTAGTACTGCTAGGATTATAGGTGTATGTACTTCTCCCAGCCTGGGGAAGATAGCCTAAATGTAATATGAGAGAGAGAAAGAGAATCAAGACGCTCTCTGCTGGCTTGTTGCTGCTACTCCTCCCTTGGCTTCTTTTGCTCTGTGCCATCACTAGGAACTGGTACACTCTGCCCTGTGCCACTCTGCCTTGGAGCCAGCCAGGTATGGACAGAGACCTCCAGTAACTCTGAGCTGAATAAACCTTTCCTTCCTTCAGTTTAGGTGTTGGGTATTTTGTCCCAGCAATGAGAGAAAAGTAACTGAAACACTGTTGATCAAAGTAAGTAATTCCTGTCCTAAAATTCTTTCCTTCTCTTTCCCTTCTACCTACACAGAAAGCAGAACCAGTCTTAGTACCAGGTGCTAATGGACAACTGTGGATGAACACAATAGGTACTCATCAAAATGTGCCACCTCTGTTTTCAAAGATTTCAGTTTCTTTCCCTAGTAACTTACTTCCTACCTCAATCTCCCACAATCAGTGATTCGTAACATAAGAAAACATTCAAAAGTCCAATCCTGTAGCTCTGGTCCCATAATTTAATCTCCTTGGTTTTTCTGCTATATACTTTATCTACTTTCTAAATATAATCAATTATCACTGATTAGTTAATTCATGAATATTGTAGATCTCATTCTTTCTTATTCTCATTAAAAATGTAGTAAACATTAATTAGGGAAGAGACATATAAATTTCATAATTTGAGTGGCTCAAAATGACAAAATATTAACATTTTCCTGAGGTTCAACTTGATCATGATCAAAGCATTATTTTTCATCACTGATGTAGAACACCTTAGCACATCAACTTGAGTGGACATTCCCAGCCTGGGGAAGATAGCCTAAATGTAATATGAGAGGGATAAAGACTGAATGACTTAAAATGTGTTCCCATCTAAGCTTTTAGGGCAATTATGGACTAAAAACAACTTGTCTATGTATTGAGTTTTCCCATTTCATGTTTATGATTCTGTGTTTCTGAGGGGACAGAGTCCCGATACTGGTGATCATCCATGGAAGGAGATCCCTTCCGGGAATTGGCTGGGCCCTTCCGCCCTCATCACTCCATTAGCTTGTCCCAGGAAAGAAAAGTGGAACAATAGGACACATGTGGGTTGGCTTCTATTCTCCTCTTCTTTTAGGATAGTAAGTGCAGGCCCACTTTTTCCACAAGTCAAATTTCCAAGCAGGAGGCAAAAGGGTCAGTTGCTTCAGCACTGCTTTTGCCTGATTGACATGGTTTATTGAATCTGGGACTCCAGGGAAAGAGCTCCACTGTTATCATCTACATACAGCAGAGGGCAACAGAGGGCATAGTCCAGGCTCCATCCTTCCACTGCCTATGTCTCCACTTGTATGGGACTGAATGCTTGGAGTAGAAGGTTTGGTGTCAAATACCTTAAGGCAACTAAAGACAATATCTTCTTTGTCTTGGATAATTTGGTAGGATTTGAAAATGACTACTTATTTACGAGATACCTTGACTTTCAAATTGCCATCATCTCCTTTTGATAGTTAAAGAATGGATTGACCTGGGTGACATCTCAGGCACTTTCTCATTGCTGGGATTCAAGCCCCAACAGACACCCAAAACTTAAAGGACAGTTTTGTCTTGGCTCTTGTTTTCAGTCCATAGTCAGCTGGCTTCAAGGTAAAAGTAGCACTATGCAAGGATCTAGGCATAGGAATGCTGCTCATGCACACAGCAAGAAAGCACTTGGGAGGATGAGAAGACACCTCCAGCAACCTGCCTCCAGCTAGGCTCCGGCTCCTAATAGCAAGCCAGCTATCACACCCCTAGGGTACAGTTACTTTCCTAAATCCCCCATGTCTGAATGCTTCAGGCTTTCAGAGGAAACTCTAGTTCTAAACCATGTTAATGCTGAGTTGTAAAAGGCTCAAGTCAAAAGTCTCCAATAATGCCAGATGAGCTGATAATCCACTACTGTTATGGACTTTGGACTATATATACAGCTGCTTTGTCTTTGTGCAATAAATAGAAAGATCTGTACTAAGCATGTTTAGACAAGAAATCATGTCGGCGTCTTGTACTCTGAACAACTATGATGAAGACAACATTATGGAATGCATTAGATATTGTTGTAAATAGTAATAAATAAATAAGTAAACCATAACAGTAGGGGAAATATAAGCTTTTGAATCAGGATAGGCTGCAGGCTCCTCTCTAGTCACTACTGCCCAATTCTGTAACTGCATACCACAGGCAGTTGTATAAAAAGTAACAATAATGCTTGTGAAAGCTACTTCACAGGGCTATTTCAAAGATGAGATGAAATGATACATGTACAGGATGTCACAAAGTCCTTCAGCAAGAATTTAAGCAAGCATCAACTGTGCCAGACTTTCAATCACACTAAGCCTTGCCATCATAAAGGTTACTGTCTGATGAGGAGAGCAAACAAGAGAGACAGAGAACTGAGATATATTCCAACTAGTGTAACTGCTTTGAAGACAAATAAGCATAGCACTGTGCCACAGTTGTTCTCCCTGATAAGAAAATGCAGGGATGACATCTCCTTAGAGGAGAGATGGAGGCTGAGAATGAGGCAACTATGGACACAGCTGGAGAGGAAAATTTGGGGTAGAGTAATGAATAAGTGAGAAACATGGAGACAGAAGAACCTGAGGTGAGGAAGTGCCAGAAAATCTGAGACTGTGATCTAGAAGTGCGCAGTCACTCAGGTCATATGGGGCCATGACAGCATAGGAAAAGAATTGTATTTTGTACTAAAGGAGTGGTCAACTGCCAAAGTTTTTAATCAGGAGGATGCATGACCAGATTCCTGTTTTAAAATGTTAATTAGATCAGTGTGAAAGCTAGAGAGAATTTGTTTCAGCTAGAGGCACAGACAGGGACAGATGGAAGAAAAGAGAGAGCGTGTCACATGGGTCTGTTTCCACCTCATTACTTTCACAGGCTCTTGTCTGGAGATGAAGCAGGGACATGTGCAGCCTGCCTGATCTCCATGGGTGGATGTTGTTGCTTCAGTGACCTGCTTCACAATGTCTAGCTTTTGTCCTTGGTACAATCAGGCCTCCCTGGGGATGCTTATAGTGATGTCAACATTTTCTCCAGTAGCAAAATAAAATTGACCCTGGAGTTTTATTGATGAGTTTCAGTGATCTGCTTCTCAGAGATAAAAAAAAAAAAAAAGAAAAGAAAAAAAAAAGCTTTCTACATATTATATTGTGGTCTAGTGATGGTGAGAGTCAAATAGGGACAAACCAGAATTTTTTTTTCTTTCTGTCCCAGACCTACTTTATAAACAGACTACGTAGAACAACTTCAAAATGGCAGGGACCTCATGGACTTACTTCAAGCTTTTAAGAACTGTTTTGCTATTCCTGACTCAAACTAAAAAGTCCATCTTTTCTCTCCAAAAAGGTAATCTTAGGTAAAAATGGAAACATCTTTACCATGCTACCTTTCCAAACTTCTAGACTTTTTAACTGAATGTCTTTCATTTATTTATTCATTTTTGGGAGGCTACTGGGGGACACCAGGTATTGGACTCGGGACCCGGTGCTTGCCAGGCAAATGCTTATTCTACTGAGCTATCTCCACAGCCTCCAAATGTCTTTCATTACTGAGGTCATATTCTCCTGGAAAATTCTGACTTACCACTTCCATGGTGCAGCTTTTGCATGGTTAAACCATATAGTCTAATCCCTTAAAAGCTGAATCCCTTAAAAGGCTCAGAATATTTCCAAATGTTCATTCATTGAATAATTATAAACTGAATGGCTCTAATATGCAAGGCATTATGCTAGGGTCTGGATAACCAAGTATGATCAAATAGACTCAGCAATGTCATCTTGGGTTCATATAGACACATTAAAATTACAATTTCCCAGTTGGCCAGGCACAGGGACCAGGATTCAATCTCCAACATGCTGTTCTGACCCCACCCCCAGGACATGCTGAGATAATGACTGAGACTAGGCATGGTGGTGCATGTCCCACCATGTCCCAGCACTTGAGAGGCTGAAAACAGGAAGATTACTATGAGTCTGATCTGTATAGTGAGACCCTGTATACCATGTGCTATAATACATTAAATAAATAAAATTACTATTTGCCATTTTTAACAAAGATGTCATAAAGAACATTTTTTTTTTTTTGTCTTTTTGAGACAGGGTCTCGCTATGCAGTTCAGGCTAGTCTTGAGCTCACTTTTGTAGCCCAGGCTGGTCTTGAACTCATATCAATCCTTCTGCCTCAGCCTCCCGAGTGCTGGGATTACAGGTGTGCAGCACCATGCCCAGCTATAAAGAACATTTTAATCTGTCTCATTATGCAGATGAGGAAACTGCAGCTAAGGCATGTTCTTTTCCTAACAAATCAGTGGTAGACAGTATAGTATAAATATATGAATCAGATTATAGTGATATGTATATGTTGATCCATTTTATTGGCTTTATTTAGTCCAAAGGTGCTAATGAAAAGGGGGATATTTGGTCAAGATTTTTGAAACCCAACTTAGAAACGAATAGTGAGTATATGTGCTACCCATCATATAGGAAAAACAACAGATAAATCCTATGGATGCCAGTCTTGAAAATGCTGTTTTCCATAGTGAAAACATAGCTAGACATCATGTGCTTAAGAAACTGCCAAGATAATAGTAGAGACCACAACACTGTTGCTAAGAGAGATATTGGAAGGATGCTTACAGCTTTGCCCCAGTCTTCCAGGGCCTTTATCATAGAGTGTTTTTGTTCCAGAACAGTGTTGGTGCTTCCTGAGAAGCCAACAGAACAAATCACTAGCCCAAATCAGTTTCACTTGAGAAATATCTGACTTATCTCTACTCCTCTGAGTATTAATGACCCTGTTCCCTATCTACTGTTTAACACTGGCCTATAGTTCCCTTTCCAAAACTTCAAAATCCAAACTCTCAAAGCACCAAAAATTTGTAACTCATTTGTGATGAAATCTGCCTTGACCTTTGGTGATGTTTGGTCTGAGTATTGTTTTGTTTGACTGTGTTTTTTTTTATTTTTAGCTGGATCAAACTCAGGACCATTCACTTGCTAGGAAGGCATTTATGCCACTGAGCTATCTTCCTGGCAATGAGTTGACTGTAGCATTTTTAAATGTTCTTCTTTGACATGAGCAACTATACATATTTCACCACAAAGAAATCTACATACTAATGATGTACAGTCTAGACATTCTGGATGGATATCATGTAATCAATGGAGTATGCACCACAAAATTTTCTAAACCTATAAAAATTCCTGACTCTTAAAAGTATCTTACCTGCAGTGTTTAAATGGGGTTACATGAGCCTGTCTCCTGCCTTACTTGCTTATCAGTTTCCATTTTTGATGTGTCTTCCTGTCAGTCTTTCCACTTCATTCCACCTACATTCCATAAAATGTCCTTTTGCCACACCAAACACTTTTAAGGTCTCTAACAAGTGAAGTTATGAGCTACCAGCCCTCTGTAGGATTATATCTTGAACTCAGCAGAAAGCCTTGTTCACAGAGTAGTTTTTCAATGGACTGACAATCATGAGGAAAAGCTTCAGTGTCTTTTCTCTACTGTTTACTTGTGGAAATCACCTTACTCACTTGTCTAGTTTCTAATTTTAGACCATGCACATCAGATTCTCTATAGCCACAGAAGAGAACCCAAGGCTCAGAACAATTAAACAAGCTGCTACTTTACTGTCCCAACCTGATTCAAAGACACCAAATTGTTAGCTCCTTTGAGAAAGAAACAGAATCTGCCATCAGAACAGCTGTTTCATTTGTGGAGTTCTATAAAAATGAAAAGTTAGCCCTTCTTGTCCAAAATTTAAGAATTTTAGCATAGCAAAAGCAGAGCATTAATCCAACTACAGTTCCCTGTGCAATTGTATCAAATGGATACTCCTGAAATTAGTCCTGCTTTTCCTTTTTTTCATGTCACCTAATAAAATACAACCTGATAAGGTTGGGGAGATAGCTCAGTGGTCTAAGCAGCTCCCTGGGAAGCACAAGGACCCAAGTACTATCTCCAACACTGCATGCCTTTCTGACTGTGGAACCTTAGTCATGCCATGCTAGCCACTGAAACAAGGTAAGCTGGCACATACCTGTAATCTCATCACTGGGGAGGCTGAGACAGGAGTATCACTATGAGTCCAAGCTGTGTAATGAGACCTTGTACCAAATAAATAAATAAATAAATAAATAAATAAATAAATAAATAAATGATTTTTAAAAGTGCAACTTGATAGCATAGTCTTCTAATTTACCAGCATCAATAATAATCAAAGTAAAGAGATGCCAAGAAAGAATATGAAGAAAATGTTACAGAATTTAGCTTCACAATACTGCCTCTTACTTTAGTACTGTCCATTAAGTTGCTTAACTTACCAGCTGTTTTTGAATGAGCTTAGCAAACACTTCTGTAGCAGGCATATTGCCAAAAGATGGCAGCACTGCAGAAAGATAATGGTTCTTGAAGCTAAATACTTCTAAATCTTTGCCCTCTTTCACTACAGAAAGTGTAGCGTCCCCAAAAATATATTACTGGTCAGGCTCTCAAGACATCATTTAGCATTTCACTATGTATTTAAAGGTTCTGTATTCCCATTTACCATGCTGATTTTATAAAAAAACAAAACAAAACAAACAAACAAAAAAAACCTCTACTTTTCAGCCCCGAATTCTCAGCTTATCAAAAGTCTGCCAAGTCATAACATGGCAACCAAGTTAACCATCTGGTAGGAGCACCTTTTACACTGTCATACCCAGCTGGTAGAAAAGACTGATCTCATTAAAGGTGGTATTCAATTACCTACACAAATTGAAAGTAAACGCTGATGAAACCTGAAACAGTATGTAGTTGCAAAAGACTCTTTTGTGACTGAACCTTTTCCCCCAGTATTCTCATCAAGAATGAGCTTTTATAATGTATGAAGAGCTCCATTTATACAAAATAAAGACTCAGGGAACTAAGTGAGATAATCTGTTGACTGATCAGTTGTCCCCATTTTGTCACTTTACAAAAGTCAAAATGCCAAAGGTCACTCAAGCTTTGAAAAATCTTGAACATAAGCCACTCTGGGTTTCTGCTGTTGGAGAGGACAAATCTAGACTCAGAAACGCCTTTTCCTAGAGTCCTATTCATGCTGTCAAGGAAAATATGTGCAATCTCTCCATTCTCTCCTGCAACTCAGAGTGGCCAAGGGCTTGCCACCTACTGTACTAGGTTCTGTCTCCAAAACAAAGATGAGATGAGAAAGAAACTGTTGAAAGCAGACCAGACATCACACTATTTTGATCATTGAAAAGTACACAAAATAAGTCCCTAAGGGTAGTGAACATGAGCTATTATAAATTCAAGCTATAGGATCAAATGAGTCAACAGCACTTAAGACCAGCTCTTTAGCACTTGCAAGCACTGAGGGAGTTAACAGCAGCAAAAAATAAATAAATAAAATAAAATAAAATAAATGAATAATTCAGTCATCTCTCTCATGAAAGAAGCAAACAGCCAATTTGAGAGATAAAAGTGAATTCCCACTGGACCTTATGAGCCTCTGGGACATGTTCTCTGTGTTTGTCTTTTATCTCTGTGCAGCCAGAGTGATCTTTCTGAAATAAGAAATCTTCACTAGCTTCTCTTGCTCATAGAATACGTGTCAATCTTTACTAGTACTTGTGGAGCATGGCACAGTACAGGCAGGGATCAGAAAACCTTTGTGGAAAGCATGAGACACTGCGCAGCAAGCTGAACAGTCTCTGCGGCAACTAATCCATTCTGCCACGGTAGTGAACAAACAGCCATAGACACTTGTAGGTGAATAGGAAGGACTGTGATCCAATGGCACTTCACAATCCAAGCCATTTGCCAGCAAACAGTTTACTGAATCTTGGTATCTTACTGGTTTGGGGGAGTCCTGGAGTTGCCTTTCAGAAGTGGTTCTGTCCTGGACCCAGAATTGATCAAGACAAGCACAATGCTAGTAAAGTGTTATTAAGGAAAGGGAAAGAAACATGATCTTCAGAGTGAGTTTGGGCCAACTTAAAGTAGAAGTATATTGTACATTATAAGGGTAGGCCATCCATGCAAGAGAAAATAGAGTGGCAAAAGCTCAATGGCAACTGTTCTTCTTGCATCATTCACTCCTTACTCTTTTATTAATCAATTTCATTATTTAAATTTTAGAGCAGGGCCCACTTCCTCAGAAAACATCCAGTTATATCAAGCACACCCTTTATATATGCTATTGTTCCAGAGACCTTACCGTCTAACTTATCTTTTTGCTATTATTATTATTATTATAGGTAGACAGCCCCATAGCAAACATCACTGAGTAACTTTTAGAAGGTTTCTGAAATTATTATTTTTTTTTAATTTGGAAGACTTTTAAAGTTATCTTTACTTTTGTTCTTGCCCTTCTTTTTTCATCAGTCCTCTCTCTAAGTCAGATATTTCACATTCTGTGACACTAGTGTAATTAAGTTACTCCTTCCTCTGGGTTCTTGTTCTGCAAATGGTGAAAGATGAGGCTCACAGATAGTAGTGAGAAAGGAATTAGGTGTGATTTATTAGAAAGAACAAAGGAACTCTCTCACTAGTGAAGAACGCTCCAGAAAAGATGTCTCCAAGCACTTAAGTCAAAAGATTTGTAGGCAGCCTGTGACGGGCATGTAAAATGGGCAGTTCATTATTGATAGGCGTCATCTGGTGCCATTTTCAATCTTGGTAAGCATACAAAAATGAAGGTGTACAGTGGCCACTATTGTTAAGATTTTGTTCTTAGGAAAGCATATATGTTATTAGTCCTGGGTCCTTTGAGTTCCAATTAGGCCTTTTGTTCTTTGTCTTCCAATTTCCTGAAGCTTATCTGTCTCTCATATCTGTAAATTCGAATTGTGTTTAATATCAAAAGCATTTGAATTCTAAGCTCCCAGGAACAAGATACATTCTAAAGAACCCTACATATGTCTGATTACCCAGGTTTTCACTTTAAGTTATTTGACTAATCTACTGTTTACCTTAACTATTATATCCTGCTTCAGGCAGTGTGGTGGAATGACAACTACTGGTTGACTTATAACACCCAGCTGCTGAGCCATCATGGAACTGAATGGTGTTCACCTGAGGATTGTTACCCACAAAAGGAAAAACAACTGGAAAGGTAGAAGATTAGCTATTAGTTCTCCTGGAAGACTTGCCATGCTGGATTTCCTGATATGAACTTGGCTGTTCTCATCATTGGAGGAGCTCAAGATGTTACTGTCATTGAAAATGGCTATGGTTCACTTTGTGGGAGATCTGGTTCTTACTTTGAGCATTGCTTTCCAGCTCCCAGAGGGAAAGATAGTTCACTGTTCAATGTTCTGGTCAAGCATTGCACAACTGAGATAGAATCTAATATTTGGGATTTTTGTTTCACTTCACTTTGTAATCCTTTAAGCCACAGGA
Organism: Myocastor coypus; assembly: GCA_004027025.1. Taxonomy (NCBI): domain Eukaryota; kingdom Metazoa; phylum Chordata; class Mammalia; order Rodentia; family Myocastoridae; genus Myocastor; species Myocastor coypus. Next base: position 42,012 of record PVJA010013389.1, read on the forward strand.
AGTCAGAGCTTCTATCTCGAGGCTGGATCCCAGTTGATAGCATGGAGTACTGGCTCTTCATCCCACCACATGCCAGCTCACACAAGGGGACAACAAGGGTTCTGAAGAAACACACCTATTGTCCTCAAAGACTACACATCATTACCTCTGTTGGACTGATGTGCATTTCTTAAAGCCAATTTAAGGGATAAGGACAAGTCATAGGCAGCTCAGTACATATCAACACATGGAAATATGGTCAAGTTCAGCCAAAATGGAGAAAATTCCTTCAAGGAGAGTTGTCCAGATGATCCTCCACAGTATTGGCTTTTCTGATATGGAGTCAACTGGTCTCATCATTGGAGGAGTATGAGACCTTAATGTTGCTGAGGATGGCTGTGGTACTTTTCAGCGGAGCTCAAGTTCTTACTTTGAGGGTCACCTCCTGGCTCCATACCACTGGTACAGCTCCTAAATCCCACTGGTGCAGATTTTATCGCTTCTACCACTGACCTTTGGGCCTTCCCAGTACATATCCATGAAACAGGCTTGCATGAGACATTGTTCTGGGTTATTGGCCTGGAGTTGTGGGGCCATTGATGTGGAATCAGGTCTTCAGTTGGACTCTTGCAGAACATTGTCATGAGATCCAGGCCCTTGGCTGGATTCTTTGGATCTTCAGTATGTAGACAGGCTTCCTGCAGCCTTTTGAACTTGCCTCTTGGTTGACTATCCCATAAATTATGTGTCCTGTATTGTTTGCCTTGAAAACTTTGACTACAGTAGGTAGCTGCAATGCTAACCAAGTGCTTCTGATTGTTTTTTTTTTTTTTTTTAATTCCTCTTGAGAAGATGCTATTTGTCCTAGATGAGCTTAAAGTCTAGTTGCACAGGGATGGGGACGGTCTTCTAGCATCAAAGAGCATCAGAGAGATCTATTAATGATCATTTTCTGTCACAAAAGTTTTGAGGAAGCTTCAGTTTTGTTATGTCTCCTCCACTGGCTATCACCACCAAAGTGAGTCATTACTTTGTAAGACTACTGTATTACTGGAGCAATAGGAACAGCAATAAGACAAGACAAAACATCACCATACTCTCCATTCTTACTGAAATTCTACCATTTTTCTTACATGAAATTAATAAATTTCTAGGGATTTCACGTTATTTCCAGAGTTCTAAAATTTGATCTGGTTAAGTTTTGCAAGTGTTTTCATTATTTATGGATGTTAAGTTTGGATTTTTAAGATGCCTATTGTAAGTCATTTAAAGGTTTCTGCATTCATACACAAACTGTAATATACCTTTATGCCTGAATAGACTGTAATCTATGACTCTAACAAGTAGCAGAGTCTTAGCCAGTAAGAAATGGCCAATTGTTCAAACCACATTCAAATAAGATAGACAGAGCTGGAATCAATCAGGCCATCTCTGCTTCCTTTTCTCTAGCTATAAATCCAACCTGCTCATTTGATAAGACAGAGCATTCTGATTTGTGTCTGATGGGTGCCTGATTCCAGAAACTTAAATAAAGCCCACTGAGACATGTAAAACTAGATCTGTTGCAATTTCATATTCAATATGGAGGAACACATTTTTGAAGACCTTAATCCACCATTCCTGCTGATGTCACTCCCATTTCCATGTTTCAAAGCACAGACAAATGAAAAGATACCTGTTGTGAGAACAGCTTTGACCTTTCAGCACGATTTGATTCTTTGGCTGTTTTTTAAGCATTCCATAAAAGTTATAAGACATTATATTATTTATAATCAGCTAATTCACACTGTAAATGCAAACTTTATTTCATCTGCTCCTATTGTGCCTATCTCTGCCCGTCATTAAATACTTTAAAGGACTGAGCCATGTCTGGCTATTATATTGTATATAAGTTGCATCCAGGGAGGCATGTTGCAGGTGCTCATAACATATTTATGAAGCTGACGTATTTATTCATAAGATAACTAAATGATCAGGCTCTGAAGCCGTCTGTCATACTCACAGATCTCTTATAGTTTTCCACCTTTCTGCTTATCACTTTTGTTTCAGAATGCTAATGCCTTTTAAAGATATTATTTTTAATGTTTTTTCCACATGACTCTAGAAAAGTCAAATGGAAATAAAATGAGGATGTAAGAAATGATTTCTAAACTATGTGTTACTAAATGAATCCAAGCTAATGAAGCTTTTCCAGAGGCTTCACTGATTTTCTGTACCCCCACTACCTTACTATATTAATTTCTTATTCTACTTCTTCTTCCAAAGTCTTTCAAAACTAGCCAAGGACCCTCATTTCCCATAGGAATCAGGCAGTGATGTGTTCATGTGTATTAAATTATAGATGATATACTTTTTTAAAGGTATAAGAAACCAACCTCAAGAAATTTCTCTTTTCCCAGATGTGGTTCAAAATTTATTTTGGACAGTTTTTGTCTCTTCCCTCTGCCTCAGTTTCCTTATCTACTAAATAATAAACTATATGATTTTGCATTTAAAGTTCCACAGTTCTCTTAGTATAAAGTGAGCATTAAATTATTAAAGAATATATGAGTTCAAAAGAGAACACAGATAGATAACCTTGCCATGTCTTAAGGCATGACTCATAAGGTGAGACATTTTGCTAGTGTCAGCCTATTAGCAATGCTGACCATAACAGATGTTTTGGCTCTTCAAGTTCACAATTAATGTTTTATATACAAAACAAAGAAAGTGACATAATTGCACAAGTGCCACATATTTGATTTATCCAATATGATAACTTCAACCACATCAAGAAATAGATACCTTATTTGCCTTACCTTGCCATCTCTTTCGACTACTGTACTGCCTTAGATATTAAGGTCACTACAATGATATACCATAGGTTGGGTGAATTATAAACAACAGAAATTCATTTAACATATTCACGTCCCAACATACTTAGTGTCTCATTCAGATTCAATTACCTGTTTGTTCATAAGCAGTCTTTTAACTATGTTATGTATTCACATAGAGATAAAAAAATGCATCACAGCACTTTGGGGTCTCTTTTATGAGGTCCTGCAATTTATCATCTAATCACTTCTCAAAGGCTCCTTGTTCTAACACTATTACTTTGGGCTTTAGGATTTCAGAACATGGATTATAGAAAGAAACATTCACTCCATAGCATTTTTCTCCCTTTGCATTATATTTCACTTCCTTGAGCCTTATCTCCTGTTATGTTTATGTCTAGGTGTCCCCCCAAAGCCTCATGGAGTCATTGGGCAGGAACTTCTAGAGTTTGAGACTTGATCCATGATCCCAGGGATTATGGGTTTTAATATTGATGGGATTATGGGTCGAAGTATTTCTGGGATTATGGGTGTAGCCTAAGGTGGGGGCTAAGGCGGAGAGCCTGAATGTAATATAAAGAGAGACAGAGAGACAGACTAGAGCTGTTGCTGCTGCTCTGCTGCCCTGATTGATTGGCTGCCTCTGCCACCATTTTGTTGCTGTTCCACTGCCATGAACTGGATGCTCTCTGCTCTGTTCCTCTCAGCCTTGGGCCAGCCGAACATGGACTGAAACCTCCAGTAACTGTGAGCTAAATAAACCTTTCCTTCCTTCATTTTGAGTGTTGGGTATTTGTCCCAGCAACGAGTGAAAAGTAACTAAGACATCTCCCAACTATGTGATGCAGATAATAACACTTTATGAGCTGTGTAAAGATCAAGATAGGCAATGTATATAAATACATAAATAAGATCTGAGCTTGTGAACTTTGCTGAAAAGCCTAAATTGAAATTGTCTGTACATCTGGTAGCTGCTGAGGGCTCATGTAATCATCAGACATGGTGCCTATTAGCTCTGTCCTCCTGTGATGGAAAGACAGCTCTCTGCAGCTCTCTTGGTGTTCTTTTACAAGGACACTAATTCCATCATGTAGGCTCTACTCTCATTACCTGATCAACTCCCAAGAGGTTCTCACCTTTCAGTGCCATCACCTTGGAGATTGGAATTTCAATATGTATAAATTTGGAGGGGAAAGACACATCCAGACCATGGCATAGATGTTTACTACCTTCCTAAGTAGGTGACATGGTGGATGTTTTGTTTTGGTTTTTTTTAAGAATTTTTTATTTTATTTATTTTTTTTTTCTTGTTTCAGAACCTTTGTTTGTTTATTCACTCATTTTTATGGCTGGCTCAGCCCGCCCCAAGGGCAGGGCTGGCGCAACATGTGGTGCCAGGGATCGAACTGCGGTCCCTGAAGCTGCCTAAGCTTTCCCAAGCAGGTGCTTTAGACCACTGAGCCATCCCACCGGGCCCCATGGTGGATGTTTATAGGAATATGGTGGATGTTATTCCTTTCCAGTTGGCAAGTATGGGAAGTGACATATTCCTGTTATGTATGGCCTGTAGCCAAAAGATAGTGCTAAATAACACGCAGTATGCACAACCAACCACTGCAAAAAATAACTATACAGTCCAAATTGATAATAGCATTAAGGATAAAAAATATTTTCTCTAAATGGATATTATAGCAACTACTGAAGCAAATTTTACATATGTGACACACAGACTTCTGCCACCTTTACAAATGAAATATTTATGTTTCTTTTCTTTAAGTTATAATCTACAAAAGACAAAGAAGCTTACCATCTCATCTATCCAGTTCCAAGTAAGCAGCAAGACAGAAAACAAATCCACCATTTCATCTCTCTTTTATCCACCCTTCCCTTTCCTTTTTCTTTCTCTTTCTCTTCTGCCTTTTTCCTCAAAACTCCTTAAAGATGGCTACCAGATACAAGTAAATCCTTGTGAAGAGGATCAAGCCACATAATTTTCATTTCAAGCTCACCATGGAAATTTTTGCTGTTACAACAGTGGGGAAGCCTGGAAAGCTGATTTTCTCTGAGGATATATGCACTCTATAAGACAGAAATTGTTGTTGTCAGAAAAACTGCACTAAAATATCAGGATATTTGCCTAAACTCAAAGAGCTTGTCATATAAATTGCTGCTGAGCAGGGACTGCAGATGAGGTTAGAATTTGCCTTTTGGGAGGATAATTTGTCACCCCCGTCAGACTAGCTGGAGTTGCAAATAATGTTAAAATGAAATGAGTTACATTCTCAGAAACACTGTGCTTTGTATTGCAATAGGCAGTGAGGGAAATAGAACTAAGTAATAGACACACCTGTATCCTTACATTTCTCCCTACTATTGCCTCATCAGTCACAGGCAGCATGCCAGGATGAGGATGAGACACAGCTTGAGACTCTTGATAAAAGGCATTCATAGGAATGAGACTAAGAGCAACATATCAGGAGTCAGATAAACACACAACAATAACAACCTCTACAACATCAAAACATACACATCTGTAAAGCCCCCAAACAAAAATGCCATGAAGTATACAAACAGTAGGTTAATTTCAACTGGAGAGTACTAGGAATCAGTTTTCTCTGAAGTTGTATCTGAGCTAACCTGTAAAATACATGTAAGACTGCAACAAGGACTCATTCATTTGAAATCCATTGAACTTTAGGTGGAATTAAATGTGAAACAAAATACATTTTTATTTCTACCAGTCTCTGAAAATTGGTATGACTTTCAGTTGCTAATATAAAACCCCATACACAGTGATCTTAGCAGAATCTATGATTTTGTTACTAAAGTCCTAGGTACTTTTTTGTCATAATACTGCTAAGCAGATAATCTACATACTATTTATGCTTACCATTCCTTTAACAGCAATTGTTAGACAATTTGTTGCATCATATTACTTAATGTACCCATTATAAAAATGACACATATTATTGGCTCATGAATTTAGCTATTTTAATTTTTGCAAGGTGGTTTTAAGTATGTTTGGTTTTCTTTGTAAATTTATGGATTTTGCCTTATGAATTTTGAAATCTTATTGTGACAAGAGATGAATAGATTTCTTCAGATGACAACAGGCCAGTGGCACAAAACAGCTAATAATTTATAACAGAAAATGGAGACTGAAACACTTTATACAAAGGAATAGAAATTCAAATTGCTGGAGAATGACAATATCTAATATTTTTGTTGTATCACATCATAGACCAGATACTGTATTATAGCCAATTTCATTCTCCTGAATGCTCTATAATTAACTATAATAATTTTCCCATTTTTCAGATCAAGAAGCCACAGTAAAGAGAGGATAAGTAGCTGGCCCATGGTCAAACTGTAAAGAAGACAGAGATGGCCTACTGACTTGAGAGCCCTCACTATTGATAACTATCTTATACAGCTCACAATAACAACAGCAAGAAACATCAGATATATAATAACGATTGACAGATAGCACTGAGTTTAATCATAGAAACTCTGAAAGGTACATATGTTCCCTTTTAATGGAAGTAGAGACTTCAAGAAACTCACATTTGCCTGTGCTGAGCAACTAGCAAAATCTAAACTCAGGTATGTATGACATTGATCATGGTTTACTAAAGTTTACACCAAACTGTATAATAGTGGAGAATCAGAAGCCTCTGATATAAGGTAAATATCTCACAAGTTGAAATCAGATTTGACTATTATACTAAATCATTGTAGTCTATGTCCATGGGACATATTGATGGCATTTAAGAAGGAAATAAACATTGCAAGATCTCTACTTTAGGCTGATCACTATAACAAGAATATAAATGACATACCGGAGGACCAAGAAGTCAAAGGCAGTAGTGCCAAGTAAGAAGGCATAGAGCAATTGTCCTAGATGAAGTTCACATAAAAGTAGAAGTAGATAAGAAAGACATCTGAAGAAAACAACAGGGCCTTATACATATCTCACAACATAGGAGGTAATATGACAATGGAGATGTCAAAATCCCATCCAGATTTCAGGACAGAGAAATAACATTGAAGGTTAAGCTACTAAGTGAAGCAAGAATCACAGGAGGTTCAGGGGTCATTTGTGTAGTGCTGGTGTATTACATTTATTGACTTCTGTATGTTGAACCATCCCTGCCTTCCTGGGATGAATCCCTCTTGGTCCTGATGTAAAATCTTCTTGATGATTTACTGCACTCTGTATTCTACTATTCCATTAAGGATTTTGCACAAATTTTACTATACAGATTGCCCTCTAGCATTCTTTTTAGTTGAGTTTTGGTATCAGAATAATACTTGCCTATGTCAATGAGTTTCTGAGAACTGCTTCCTTTTCAGCTTCACTCAAGGGTTTGAGAAAAGTTGACCTTGAATCACTAAATTTCTTTTAGAATTGACCTGTGAATCCACTGAAACCTGAGCTCTTCTTTGTTGGAAGGTTTTTTGTTACATTTTCAATTTCATTTCCTGTTATTGGGTTATTCAGAGTTTGTGTATTGTCTCAACTCTGCTTTGGCATTTCATGTGTATCTAGAAAACTGTCCAGTTTCTCTGTGCTTTCCATCCTATGAGAATAAAAATTTTGGAAGTATTGAGGATCTTCTGAATGTCTCTAGGGACTGTGTTAATTTCACCCTTTTCATTCTTTATTGTATGAATTTGGGTTTTTTCTTTCCTTTTCTTGATTAGATTGGCTAGAGGTTTATCAATTTTATTTATTCTTTCAAAGAACAAAATATTTGACTCATTTGTTCTTTGCATCGTTTTCTGACCTCCACTGCATTAATTTCTGCATTAATCTTTATAATTTCCTGCCCTTTTTTTTTTTTTTTTTTTTTTTTTTTTTTTTTTTTTTTTTTTTTTTTTTTTTTTTTTT
>PVJA010013390.1:0-22506 GCA_004027025.1 Myocastor coypus
TGGAGGTGTTAAAAAAAAAAAAGGGGGGGGGCGGGGCGGGAAAAGGGAAGGCAGGCCAAGGATCCTGACCCAGCGGGCTCGCGGGCTCAGCTCCCAGCGGTGGGGTTTGGGCTGGGCTGGGACAGGAAGTTAGTCTCGGGAACGCAGAGGCGGGGCAGAGGGGCGCAGGGGCTTACCCGCAGCGGGTGCGCAGGCTCAGCTCCCAGCGGTGGGGTTTGCTTATGTTTAAATATTAAGTGCTAAGAAAAGTTAGATATATCAGGTGTATAACATCACACTGGCTTTTGGTCTTTGAATAGGAAAACTGAGGACTTACAGGGAAAGTACTTTAATCAAAACACCAAATAATAGATTGAAATGGCCCTGGTGAAAGGACAGCGCAAGTCTGCAGAAAGGCAAGCTATCTTCCAGGCTGTTCCAGGGAGAATGAAAGTTTTGCTTTGCTTTTTATTTATTTATTTATTTATTTATTTATTTTTGCTTTTTGAGACAGGGTCTCACTATGCAGTTCAGGCTCGCCTTAAGCTCACTTTTGTAGCCCAGGCTCGTCTCGAACTCACATCGATCCTCCTGCCTCAGCCTCCCGAGTGCTGGGATTACAGGCGTGCGCCACCAAGCCCAGCTAATTGCTTTGCTTTTTAAACAGTGCTGATTCTGCTTAAAAAAATTATGTCTAGTTCTAAAGGTTACTATTAACTGTCATATCTGACTTATTATTGATCCATTATTTTTTTCAGACATGGAATTAATTATAGTCATTTATGTATTATTGCCTTTGAGTGTCTCAGTTATATTTGCATTCAGTGGTAAACTTAGATCTTATATTTGCCTGTTAATTTAAATAGATTAATGATAAAAAAATCACACTCTAAAAACAATCTGTCATATTTTTCTCCATCCTTCTATCAGTCCATATTCTAGTGTGACTTAGATAGTAGAGATGACTTAATGAGATTTTCAAAGCTGATGTTGGTTTCACAAGTGATTATTAAAATTCTAAAGAATGATTTTATTTAAAAATGCACCTTGGGCTGGCAGAATAGCTCAGCAGATTAAAGTGCCTGTAAGCAGGCATAGGGGTTGGAAGTTCAATCCCTGGGCCATGCTGAGATTGCAATTGAGACTGGGCCTGGTCAGGTGTGCCTGTAATCCCAGCTCTTGGGAGGCTGTAAACAGGCAGATCACTATGAATTTGATCTAGCAGTGAGACCTTAAATACCCTGTAGTCCCTTCCCTAAAGTACAAAATAAATAAATAAATAAGTAAATAAATAAATACAAACTACACCTCAAATGCTGTTAACTTTAACTTTAACTGCTCTTTAATATTCAATTGTGTAACTATATCAAAAGTTATCAATACATTCTCCTAGCAAGGAACGTTTAGTTGGCTTCCAATTGACAACAATGACAGGTGATATTGCAGTGACTATCACTATAGATAATTCCTTAGGCATCCACATGGAGTTGTGTCTGAAATACATGCAGATGTTCACTTTGGCTATAGATTTCATTCTTCCCTATTTGCCTTAGCTTCACCCATTAGATTCTGATTAATTTGCACTATGGTCAGGTTTAAGTCCTAGCTTTAAAGATGAGAATAGCCCATTCTTAAGCAAATGTAGTGTTTAGTTATAACTGAGGATCTATTGCTAAGCCAAGAGTATAATTGTTGGGCTATAGAACATACTTTAAATTTTGTTGTATTTATTGAAAACCTATTTCTCCTTAGCAGTGTATGTTTATCACTGTCGAAATCTGTGATTACCAATATTTGGATTTTTTCTCCTTATATTTTTGTTTATTTTTTAACCTCGTTATATAAAATGGTATACATCACCTGATTTTTTAACTTTTGTAACTTCTGGACTACTAGTGGAATGAGTTTTGTTTGATTTTATTATATATTTACTAAAATAAATTTTCCATTTATTTGTTTTGTTGATTGTATTTTCTTTCTTTCTTTTTGTTTTAAATATACATTACAGCTGGCTCAGCCTGCCCTGGGGGTGGAACTGGTGCAACATGTGGTGCTGGGGTTGGAACCATGGTCCCTGTGGTTGCCTAAGCTTGTGTAAGCAGGCATTTTAGACTGCTGAGCTATCTCACTGGTGCTGTACAGGATTTTTTTCATTCATATATGGAACATATTCACAGAAATATTTTACTTTTTTTTTGTACTGAGGATCAAACTCAGGACCATGTGTTGACTAGGCAGGCACTTATGCCATTGAGCTATCTCCCCAGCAGAAATATTTTATTTTGATATAAGTAATTTTATTTATTATTTTCACATATTATGGCATGTGTTATTTGTGCTCTTTAAAAAATATTCTTCCTCATATGAAATGCTAATCTATTCTTCTATACATTTCTTCTAAATGTTTAACAATTTAGCTTTTGATATTTAGATTGCCAATCCATATTAAAATGCAAGTATATTACCTAGAGTTAAAATGGAGAAGTCAAAAGCAAAGAGAATGACAAGAAATATTGAGGAGCGTCAGGTTGCAAAGCAGCTTGTATCGTTTAGGACTAGCTGGCAAGGTTTGGGCTATATGCAGTTTTCTTGGTTGTTCTAATAAAATATCATAGATTGGGTAATTGAAACAACAGAAAGAGCTAAATACAAGTCGTTGTGTCAGCAGGTTTGGTTTACTATTAGTCTTTCCCTTAGTTTGTACATAGTTATCTTTTTACTGTGTTCTCCCATAACCTTTCCTATGTATATGCATAACCCTAGCGCTTCTTTGTGAATGCATCTGAATTTCCACTTCTTGCCTGTGCATCCAGTTAGATTGGATCAACGCCTTCTCTAATTGCCTCTTCTAACTTAACTGTTCATTTAAATGTCATCTCTCTAAATACGTCTTGGGCAATAGGCAGCATATCAGTCAAACCTGAGGTACTGGGGACTGGAAAGGAATGTGAGGATTGTCTGAATCACAACGGAGGCACCTATTTCAGCCCTAAAAGAACAAATGAAGGAAGGATGCTTGTGCATGATCACCTTAGAGTGAACATCACAAAAGATGATGTGAGAGCTATGGGCTTGCCAAGAGACCACTTCAACCTTACACAAAATCCTCCCACACAGAAATCTGCTCAGAAACTGGCTGCACAGTGTAACCTTGCACCAAGACCATTTGTGCCACTGAGTCAAATATTGTCTCAAAATACCAATGCAATGTTTAATTCTGTCCTTAAAAATCTTTCCCTTGCCTCTATCTCTTTGAATATTTCCTTAGATTACTATAAATTGTATTTCCATCCCAAGCCTCTTTTACTTCCTTTACAATCCTCTGTTATCACAAAATAAATACTGGTCTTTTGAGAACCTCACTCTAATTTTTTCCCTTTAGATTGGCCGCATCTGGGCTCACTGTACCAATTTTGGCTGGGGGACAGGAAAGAAAGGGAAATACACTTCAGCCTGTATCAGGATGCATTGAAATTGCTTCATTCCTAAGATAACATGACATCAAATATTTCTTAGGCAACAGTGAAAGCAGAAGTAACCAGGCCTTTGAATAGCTCAGCCTGGAGCCTACACAGTGCCACTTTTGTTTTATTCCATTGTCCTTGAAAGTGACAGGACCAGCACACAAACTGTAAGGCAGGGAAACAGTCTCCTTTTTCACAAAGTGAGGAACAGCATGACAGTATAGAACAACATGGTCGGTCACCACCCCTGTGTTCAGTCTACCACAGAGGGAGACAGGCAAAAGAGGATAAAGGAAATGCTGGATCTGAGTCCCCAACAAAAGGGCAAGAAGCACATAATTCAAAAGAGCTATAAACAGGCACAAACGATCAGCTGGAGCATTGACAAAAGAGACTATGTTCAGCAGTCAGTATTTGGTGTAAAACACAAATTTTTGGAAGGTGGAAGGTGATAGCTTGAATGTGAAGGCTTTATATGCAATGGAAATGGGAGTAGTGAAGCAGAACGCAAAGAAACATAACTCATAGCTACTAAGTAAACTGAAGAGCAGAAGCAAGGATAAAAATCCACAGGAACGTAGGGTTCCCTGAGTGATTTGGGGAAACAGAAATGAAAAAGGAGTAGCCATAGACACTTACCTAAGACCAGCTGTAAGATCCAGGACATGTCTTCCACTTAGGTATCCTCGAGTTAGACTTCTCTCCAATGAAATGAGATAAAAATCTGGTGTTGTTTTAGAGCATATTGAAAAAAATTATTTTTTCAATGAAGATTTCTTTCAGTGAACATCAGAGAGGTCTCATCTTCCTGTGGCGCCTTTTCATATGGAGAAATCACACCCCAGAACTTGCCAGAGAAATGTACAGCGCAAGTCCACAAATCACTACTTAGCTACAAATCTGTTCTATTGCCTGTTTCTGTTTTTTTTCATTTATTTTATTTATCTTTCAGTTTTGATCTTTTATTAGTGGAGTTTTGCAGAATATGATGATTACAAGTGGTGAATTGGTACACGTAAACAACAGATCTTAATTGTCTTTTACATCTCCTTGCCTTTCTGTCCTTCCGGCTTCCTCTTTCTCTTGGTCCCATCTATTCCATCTTTTCATATTATCTTTTATTTTCTTCTTTATTTATTGTTTGGGTTGCCTGCATTTCTGTATAAAATTATACTGAACCCAAACCAGGCACATTTATTTGTATTCTACTTGTAGCTCTCTTGCTATTCTAGCAGAGTTGAATACTTGCTACAGAGACTGTGTGAGTTGTCATGATTCTGAAGACATTTACTCTTTGACTATGTTGAGAATGAGTCTGCAAACCACCAAACTGCTGAGAACCTCCTCTCACGTGCTGTCATTTTGCTGGGAGCTATGGCAGCCTATGGTGATGGGTGAGGAGAAATTGTTGATAATTGCCAATCCACCGCTGAAAGTTGTAGAGACTTTGCAGCGGACAAGATGTCATTTATAAAAGTCAGATTACTTGATGGTTCCTGTAGGTTTGTTTTGTTCAGAAAATTATAGTACAGGGTACATGCTTATATTTGAATTTCAGATAAAAATATCTAGAATGAATAAGCACCATGGAATTATTGGGGTACTGCTAATACTAGAAACAAACAAGTAACTCTTGCTGCTTGCATGATCCTGCATGTTAACTGGGTGTCCTTTATCTTCTTTGATCATTCTACCATACTGCTGAGGTGGCAGAGAGCAGTATTTAGAAGAGTGACATTTAAATAGAGATTTGAATAGTCAGATATTGACTCCATCTGTCCCTATCACACGACTTTCAGTGGTATAGTTAGTCTTCTGTGCCTCAGTTGCTTCATGTTAAATGACAATAGTGAAAGCAATAGTTTTTACTTCAAGGATTAAGTAAGGATTGAGTTCCTATGTACAGAACATTCAGAATCTTGCCTTATCTGTCACAGAAATTGTTAGTATACTGTTATTAGTAACAGAAAAATAAAATCAGAGTGAGATTTAAAATAAATCAGATTGGAGCTTCCTGAATTCCAATGCTATAAAAAATGAAAAAAGAGAAGTGGTGTTCAGTGAGGCACATGTTATACCAGCATTGCTGGGCCAGGATCTGTTCAGGAACACTTGGTAAGGGCTCTCTCCTTGGAAGGAATGTTTTCAAATGGGCACCTGTGATTAGGTTCACAGCCCCTGGTTCTTAAAATAACCTTGGAAAGCTGAAGTCATATAGCTGTTTCATAATAAGAAACTGAGCAGAGAACTTTTTCTTAGTAAATCTAGAGAGCTTATATGTCTTAGACAGTACGTATTATCTCAGCACTGCAGTGGTCCCATATATTTCCTATCACAATCTTATTTTATGAAGACTGTTTCCTAAATTCTCAAAATGGAATATGGTCTAGGAAGAAAAAGAGTAGCTATCTTATTTCAGAGTGAAATAATGTCTATTAACTCTCAAAAGGATTATTTTCTATAATCACGGAAGTGTACATTTGCTTTTCTTATAGCTGAACTGTGTTTTCATAATTCCTGGCAGATTTCTTATAATGTCTTTAAATCTAGAATGTGCCATGATAGTTCAGAAAGGGACAGCACCATGGACACTGAGATGAAAGGTACACCTGCTTTAGGAAGAATACCTCATTTTGGAATCGAATGTGTTGCATGTATCTGTCAGCTATGATAGATCTTAGTAGGTTTTAAATATTTGAGCTTGCCTCATCGGGACAGAAAAGAGATCTGTAACTAAAGGAATTCTTAAGTACAATTACTGACATTCTTTTGTACAATTTTATTTAATGGTGTTTAAAATTATTTACTCCTCACTACTATTCTCTATATAGGACCCTCTTTTATTTTCTGAAAATATGCTCTTCCTTCTATACATACATATAAGTAGAGCTTATTGAATCCATTTGATATTATGCTGTGACAAAATACTTATTGCTGGGATGAAATACCCAACACCCAGAGTTAAGGAAGGAAAGGTTTATGTAGCTCACAGTTTGTGGAGGTTTCAGCCCATACTAAGCTGGCTCCAAAGCTGAGAAGCACAAGGCAGAGGGCAGCAGTGCATGGCAGAGGAAAACACTAAAACAGGAAGAACAAAAAGGAAGCGAATCAGCAACAAGGACTAGAGAGAGCAGGTCTGTCTCCCTGAGGTTTCATTCGTGCTATCTGTCTACGTGTAGCATTCACCCCCAAAATGATAGCAGAACTCACACTCATAATTCCAGAACTGGATCACGAATTAATCACAAACTAGAGAAATCTGGCCTATAACTTCATGAGGCTTTGCAGGACAACTAGACACAAACCATGACATGCTGCTTTAGTGTTTTAGGGTTATGCAGTCCTCTCTAGAGCCAGGTACTGGGGACAGAGGTGTCAACCTTCTATGGCTTAGATGACTTGTACTTTGCCAGCAGAACAGTCATTTGCATCCTGGACATTATAAATAAATTCATGGAAATTCTGAGTGGTTTGTCAGTAAAGGTCATGAATGAACGGGACTAGAATAATTCAGCAAATCTAAATTACAAAATACTTCAGAAATTATTATGACTAAGAAAATATTTACAGTTATTTCATGGTTCATTAATAATTTTAATTGACCAAGAGTTTGAATTTGTGTGCTATTGAAAAAGCATCAATTCTGTTGTGAAAGATAGTACCTTCTATCTATCTATCTATCTATCTATCTATCTATCTATCTATCTATCTATCTATCATCTATCTATCTATCTATCATCTTTATATCATCTATCTATCATCTGTCTATTTATCATCTATCTATCTATCTACCTATCTATCTATCTATCTATCTATCTATCTATCTATCTATCTATGTGTCTACCTGTCTATCTATCTTGTCTTTTATCCACGTACCTTCTCTTAATACGATAAATATTATGAAAGGAAAAATTAAGTGTGAACAAATATGAAAAGATTCAGGGAATGCAGTATTTTGTGAAGATTCACTGTCTTTACACCAGTGCAATTAGATTTGATACATGCTCCTTTTATTTCAGTTTTAAAATGCATCTCACAGAAAAAAATCATTCTTTACTCCTCTCCTTTGGGAAATATGCAAAGACATGCAGTTTCACACAGGTCTGTCCCACTGGAAGATTTCTATTTCCATGCTATCAACTTCTATTCTCTCCAATCATTTTTCTTTTATTCTCAGCATTCATTGTTTCCAGTAATTCACTTGAGTGATCTGTGCACTGCTGAGAACAACTATGAGAAATCTCTCTGCCTGCTGACTTTGCTGGGGATGTTTTTGTGAAAGAGGTTATTTTTTGACTCTGTAGACAATTAATGCATAAGTGAACTGGAATTAAATTATCATTATCTCCACAATCAAATTGATAAGCACATACAATTTTATTTTGCACTGATTGGGAAGGCCCTTGAGTCTTATCTGGCAACCTTGATCTCCAGTACTATGTGTGATAACTATGCTTTATTGATTCTAAGTTGGAGGAACAGAGGGGAGAGCAGGGCAAGTGTCCATTTCTTGTGTCCCAATAGTTCTTCTTCCTGGAGGCTTTTTTTTTTTTTTTTTTTTGGGTGCCGAGGACTAAACCTAGGGCTTCCAGCTCACTAGGCAAGCATTCTACCGCTGACCCAAATCCCCAGTCCCCAGTTCTTCTTCTTGGTCAGCTATCCTCTGATGCTCTCATTTTATCAGGGCTCATTCTACTGCATAAGATAATGTGTTTAATATGATGTGCAATAAGATCACAGGAAAAACCCTCCGCTGGTTCTCTCTCTTTTCTGGGACACAATATCTGATGATCAGATTGGAGGAGAGATTTATTTCAGCTCACTGTTCAGGAACTGCAGTCCTTGGCTGGCTCCAAGGAAGAATCACTGAGGTGGGGCGTCCTGGGGAGTAAGCAAGCTCTTTATGAAAGCCCAAAAGGAGAGCAGCAGTAAGAAATCCACCATTCACAGACAGCTGTCCCGTCATCCACCTGCAGTTGCCCACCACAGCAAATTCAGCTGTAAGCATCAGGAGTTAATACGTTCATAAATATTGAACCCCATGATCCAGTGGCCCTCCCACCAAGAGTCTCTTTATCCACTCAAGCTGACCATTGGGATTAACTAGAACTACAGTTACACTTTTCATATCTTTTTATTTAGACTTTCTTTCTTTCTTTCTTTCTTTATGGCTCAGCCTGCCCTGGGGGTGAGGCTGGCACAGCATGTGGTGCTAGGCACAGAACCATGGTCCCTGCGGTTCCTGCCTAAGCTTGCCTAAGCTGGCACTTTAGTCTACTGAGCTATCTTGCCAGCCCTACTTTTCATATCTTAATGACAGCTGGAATGGTATTATCTATGTTATGACCTTCAGAATCATAATCATGCTCAGTGCTCCTAGGGATGGGCTGGCATGGCATACTGCACTGGTACCATGGTTCGAATTATAATTCATTGCCTTTTAAATTGTAACTATATCATTTCATAGGGATAGATTTACTTAATTCAATTATCTTAAGCCACTTCTATTTTTAGGAAATTCACATAGGTGGTCTAATCATCCAGGCACCCCACTAACAGATCAACTTACCTTTTGGCATTTCCACCCTGACTTTATAGTACTAAACTATTGCTTCCAGCAGACCAATCCTCCCAATAATGGAGAAACTTTGTTATTTTTGCAGCATTGCTTTTTTTTTTTTTTTTTTTTTTTTTTTTTTTTTTTTTTTTTTTTTTTTTTTTTTTTGTCTTTTTGAGTCAGGGTCTCAGTATGCAGTTCAGGCTGGCCTTGAGCTCACTTTTGTAGCCCAGGCTGGTCTCGAACTCTCACCGATCCTCCTGCCTCAGCCTCCCAAGTGCTGGGATTACAGGCGTGCACCACCACGCCAAGCCAGAGCATTGCATTTTTATAGCACCATCTTATTCAGAAATAGTATAACAGAGTGCCAAAGATTAGGTAATTTGTAAACAACAGAAATTCATTTCTCATCGTTCTAGAGGGTGAAAATCTGGAAATAAGGTACAGGCTGGGTCCAGTTCTTGAAGTCATTGCTTACCCACTTGGAGGAAGGAGAAATCTGTGGAGGTGCTTTTTAAAAGACATTATCCCCTCATGTGGGGTTTCTACACTCAGGTTCACAACACTGTTTTTCAAAGGCTGACTCTTCCAATGTAGCAGATTAGGGGTTAGTACATTAACATCTGTTTTATTTCCAAGCATAGCAATTATGTATGTGTTTTATAATATAAGCTTGGAATCTGGACCCGTGGTACTGGACAGACTTACCCATCTACCACTTAAGAGTTTCAGTGAAGGCTGGCGAGACTGCTCAGTGGATTATGTGCCTGCTTAGGCAAGTGCAGGAACTGGGATTCGAACCACGGTACCAGTACAGAATGCCATGCCAGCCCTGAGCTGGTGACCAGGTCTGGTCGTGGTAGCATACATCAGTAATCCAAGCACTAGAGAGGCTGAAAACAGGAGGATCTCTCTGAGTCTGAGCTTAGTAAAACAAAGCAAAAACAAAACAAAATACAAATGTTTCAGTGAAAGGGCTATAACTTGTACTGGTTTCAGTTATACTTCCAGATGTAGAATTATTTTTTTCCTTTTCATCTATTTCGGAGATCATTCTTTTGGGATATATACTTTATTTTGTAATTTTTTTTATTCTTTTTTTTTTTTTTTTTTTTTTTTTTTTTTTTTTTTTTTTTTTTTTTTTTTTTTTTTTTTTTTTTTTTTTTTTTTTTTTTTTTTGTCTTTTTGAGACAGGGTCTCATTATGCAGTTCAGGCTGGCCTTGAGCTCACTTTGGTAGCCCAGGCTGGTCTGGAACTCGTACTGGTCCTCCTGCCTCAGCCTCCCAAGTGCTGGGATTACAGGAACCCAATTTATTTTTTAATTTTAACAAATCAAATTTTGATTTTTTTTAATTTAGTAGAAGGTAAACGTAAAATGCTCTAACCTCTACTAATATTTATTTATTTATTTTTGTCTTTTTGAGACAGGGTCTCGTTATGCAGTTCAGGCTGGCCTTGAGCTCACTTTCGTAGCCCAGGCTGGTCTCGAACTCGCACCGATCCTCCTGCCTCAGCCTCCCAAGTGCTGGGATTACAGGCGTGCGCCACCACGTCCGGCACCTCTACTAATATTTACTAATATATTCTTTACAATTTCTATTGCTTATTCTTTAATTAAATATGTATATGTAAAACAGCACAAATATGTCATTAGCATATAAAATGCAAAAACATATATTGGGGATACAGAGTCAGTTTCTTCATTGGCTAGATGTTATGTGTAAAAGTTTTAGGATGATTGTTTTAATACATCAGCATATAAAATTCATTCTGATTTGACAACTGGTTCCTGTAAACTGGGCTGGTATCTAGGAGTTGTGAGGAGTATTAGGAGAGTAAGAAAGACAGAGCCAAAGAAAAAGTTTGGATTGTGCCAGTAACAAATAAGCTTTTGCTTAGGATTTGTCTGCTTGAGTACAGGGTCATAGTAATTAGCCTCTACTAAGTAATGGCATTATTCCATCAAAGATTTAAAAAAAATCATTTACTTAAGCGTTTGGGCACAGGGAAAAGAATAATGAAGGCATTTGAGGTAGAAGTCAATAAAAAAAAAATGAGCAAGTGGCCACCCAGGTGAGGTAGCTGGTATGGAGCCGGACATCACGGGGCATGGTAGCCTGTAAGTGGGCCATATAACAGTGTGGGGAACAGGAGGAAATACTCTTGAAACTCTGGCAGTTGGATTAATTCAGTCAATACATGAGGTTGCTAATCCCCACGAAGTTGGACTTGAATGATACTTTACTCAATTATATTGACACATCCAAAAAAAGAGTGGTGCAGATAGAGAACAGTAGACAACTTAAATCATCTAATTTGCAAGATGAAAATCTGTGTGATTGGCTAATGCGTAGTGTGCTAAAAGAGATTCTAGGTTCAGATATTTGGCTTCCTTAGAAATCTCATGACAATGTAGAGATGCCACATACCTGTGTTTTCTTCAGGAGAGGCTAGGGATTTTTGAGAGATTAAATATGCAATCTTCTATGCAAACTCATTTGTGTTTTGCTTCCTTGGGACTTTTGTTTGGTCTTAGCTGTTGTCTCTGAGAACTCCAATTTAGCTTTTTCAGTAATTCATTTACTAAAAAAAATATAGTAAAGAACCATTGCAGGGTTTGTTGCTGTTGTTGTTGCTGTTTGTTTTCTGTTTTTCCCCATCTGTAAGACACACAAGTGTCTTCAACAGTAAAGTTGATTATTCGGTAAAACTGCTGGGCTGGTTCTCTCTGGAAAGGTGCCCCCAAGAGTTGACTATGTCATTTCTTACAGGTAGAAACAGCTGTTGAGTTATTTTCCTCTTAGCATTTACAAAAGTAGCTTTCAAATTGTTACAGTAGTTTTGAGAGTAACATATCTTTATGCTCCTTTCTTCCTCCAAATCCTGTCTCAGGTGGCGTCAGCATTATGGATCATGTGATGTTTTCTTGGAGCCTGTTAGGTTCTTTCTTACTGAGACACTATCTGACAGGCTGGGGCAGAGTTGCGTACATCTGTTTATACAACTAAAGCCAGCCATTCAAGGGTGCAAACTCATTAGTCCTCCACCCCAACAGTTTCATATCCTAGTTTGTTCAACTGCCAGGTCACCTCCAGGGCTGTGACAAGTGATAATAGTTCTACATGAAGTATGTTTCCTTTTTATATGAGATTAGTCCTGTGACTTGAGTTAGCTAATGAGGTACTTGCAAATAAGACTCATTCTTGTATTGTGGTTTCCTCTTGAAACCAAAGGTTCTGAGGGTAGCTTGCTGGAAAAGCCAAGTGGAGTAAAACCAAGACAGTCTTGACTGCTAGACCCAGTCCCCTGTGACTATGGCCATGTGGGCCCAGTTAGCTCCCACTGACATACTTACTGACTGCATCTTTGTACGTCAAGGAGGCACAGGGGAAAGTTACACTACAGCAGGCATATGGTGCCTAAACTGCTCACTCAAGCAACCATAAGCAGACACAACAGGTAAATGATTTAAGGCTACTAAATTTTGGAATGGTTTGCTGTACAACACTAGATAACCAAGCAGTGTCTTCTAGAAAGCGTCCTTGTGATTTCCTCTTCAATTAGGTAAATTTTTTAGTCATTTTCTGCAGAATGATGTTGAGAAAATAGGTTCTCTGAGACTTATGTGGCCAATCAATAAGACAGGAAAAATAGTAACTGTCTGCTTACATTATAAAAAGGTACAGAAGCAATTGAGTTTTTTCATCTACTTTTCCAGCTACAGAGACTTCAATTTGTCAGGTAAAATAACTTGCTCAAAATTGAAAGAATACTAATTGCAGAAATTAAATCAACTTCTTTTGTATAAGTAATCAGCACACTACTTTGAATAATTGGGAATGCAGGTCATCTAAAAGAATGAGGTATGAAAATAGCCCAGGACTGTGGCTAGAAAATAGAACAGGAACTTCATGGATAATATAAAAGCCCCGAGGAAAGAAATATACTGGAAAACTACTTAAATTGAGCTGGGAGTTGGAGTTGAAATTTTCATCAGGTAATATGCTTGCTTCCTATTTCATTGAGATAGAGGCAACAAGAACAGAATTCTCTTATGCTTTTGCTACTTACTACAAATACCTAATATTCTACATGTGATTCAGAGTCTGTCTTTCTATCTACAATGGCTTTTACCAGTTCAAAGACTAGAAATTCTGTCTTTTACACCTCATAGTTTTGAATTTTCATGTTCCATTGGATTATCTGTTGACATACAATTATGCTGTCATTTCTTTCACAACTTACAAATGAAGGAAAAGGTCATTTGAGTCATTGTTTTCTGTCACAACTGTCCTTTTTATGGAAGGATATCTTTTAAAGAATTCTGTCACCACTGATTTCATACCTTTTTCTCATTCCCTCCATAAATCACTCCAAGCTTGTATACTTACACTCCAATAAAATAGTTCTTATCAAAAAGAACTATTTAAATTTTCCCTGTTAAAAAAGACAATGATCAGCGCTTGGCTTTCATTTTTCTTAAAGTATCAGTGACCTTTAACACAAATTATGACTCCTATCAAGTGTGTGTGTATGTGGGGGTGTTGTGTGACTGAACCCAAGACCTTTACACTAAGTCACATCCACAAGATTTATTGTTTTATCTTTCTATTTAAATTTTATTTAATTTTGAGGCAAGTGTTCCCTAAGTTATTAGGTTGTTTAGGCTGAGTTGAGCGTTACTGTTCTCCTGCCTTGGCTTCCCAGAGTTCTGGGATCAAAAGCATGCACAGTCGTGCCTATGCCGCACTTCTCCATTTTTGAAACATTTTCTTCAATTGGACATAGGAAACTAGTGCTATGCTAGTGCTCTTCATCTAGTTTCATCATCTTAAATAATATCTATATATTTATTTATGTAGAAACTAAGCCCTTGAAATTGAAACA
Source organism: Myocastor coypus (assembly GCA_004027025.1). Lineage (NCBI taxonomy): Eukaryota > Metazoa > Chordata > Mammalia > Rodentia > Myocastoridae > Myocastor > Myocastor coypus. The sequence continues at coordinate 13,889 of PVJA010013390.1, forward strand.
TTTGCCTTACAATCCTATCTATATGAAGGCCAATTATATTCTTTTAATTCTTAGGGCCAGCATTGTGATATCACCCTCTTTGCTGTTGTTGTTCTATGTATTAGCAAATGCTGCTCTGTTTGGAAGACTTTCTGAAAAACAGTCACCTTCCTACTCATTTAATGCACCATTATTGTGTTATTTTTGTAGCTTCTTAGTCCTATACCTCTCATAGATACAAGGTACTTCACAACAAAATTAGAAACCTACATCAAAAGTTTTCCATGACTATGACTAATATCATTTTTCTGGAAGTATTGACTGAGACATTAGTGAAAGAGAAGAATTTTGGAATCAGAAGATGTGGATTTAAATTGAGATTCTACTGCTCTCAGTGAGTACAACCGTGAACAAATCATGAAAAATTTCAGCCACTCTTCCTCTTATGAAATGTATACATCATTTTCTTTGTTTACTGCACACAGGTGTGAAAAGAAATTAAAAAATGCAAAACCACACCTGTGCATGTGAAATGTGTGTAGTTCAATATAAACAATGATAATCATAATAAAATAAATTATTAATGATATGATTACTATAGAATAAATGGATGTATAATTTATAGCATTTCATCATGTCATGAAAGAGGAACAATAATTACAGATTAATAGAAACCATAACATAATTGATTATTTCATGGAATTTACAGGACAAAATGAACTTTGGAAAGAGTAAAAGAGAGTAGCACAGCCACTTTGGATGATTTTGGAAAGATTTATTGGGCTCAGAGAGCAATCTGTAGTGTGGTAAATTGGCATTTCAGAGGTGCCACAAATAATAATGTACTACATCTTGCACTACATCGCACAAGTGTCCAAAGGTTATTACAATCCCAGAACTGCACTAAAATTGTATGAAAGTAATAACATGGACACTGTCAGAAGGGTGCTCGGAAAAGAGCTTTGTAAAAAACCTATTTAGTACAATCACTTCCACGGTTAGTCTAATATCACAGCATCTTGAGCAATTAAATTATCTGCTCCCAACTCAACCACTACTACTTTTAAGTAATAACTGCAGGATAAAATAATTGTATATCCGAAGGGTATCTGAAACTTTGACTTCTTAGATTAAACTCGTGTATGTGATATTGTTGAAAGTTGCTTGAGGAGCTGAATGATCTGGGCCACTCCATGTTAGACTGCTTTTAGAATGAACTACATATGCCCTTACAGTTAAGATTTTTGGCCTGAAACATTTCTTAACATCTAGTTTGGTGTATCTTTAGGTGAATAACAGTCGGAATAGGCCATTGGACACATACCTGTATCCTGTAACTTCCCAAGCAAATTTGTCTATTATCTTCTACTAGTTGATTGCTTAGCTGAAACTTCCCACAAACATATTCTACAAGTGGACTTCTCCTGCCTCATATGGTTCATAATTTTGTCTGGCTCTACAGGGTGGATATCAAGGAAATAGCAGTAGCTCAGGTCAACAAGTGATACCTGGCCACCAGTAAGCGTCAAGAACACTGTCCATGTCCATGACATAGTAGAACTTTATGCGATATACTAGCCCCAAACTGTTAGAAGTTCTGGTCATATATTTTCCATTCCACTAGCTATGTTATATTTTATCCTTAGTAATTCTTTACAACCATAGAAACTTTATCTTAGTTGATATTTTTGTATATATTAACCTATTCAAATACTATGTGAGTACTCTGCATTGATTACAGATTTGTACATATGATACACAACGTTCTGGCCTCTAAGTTGGACTCATGATTTGATTTGAATTTTGGAATATGGTTTTGAGATATTTAATTTATTTAATTAATAATTAATTTCCTGAATATTGCTTAATTATATTTTTTGTTTTGTTTTATGATTCATACTGTATCTTTGACTTACAATCTACTTATAAGACATGGAATGATATTTACTTCTAGTATTAGAAACTTTAAAAAGAAAAAACATATAGATATATGTATACCTAGAGAGTTAAGATATTCAGTTATTTTCTCTCAGTTCATTGAGAATAAAAGTTTGTACTAATATTGTTTAGATAATATATCAAGTTTGCATCTTGTCCTCTGAATAACTACTATGAAGACAACAATATACATTGTATTAGTTATTGTAACCATTCTACTAACTTGTTTCGAAGTTGTTTCATTGTCATTTTATCTTTTTATCTCATTAAAATAAACACACACACACACACACACACACACACACACACACACACATCAGTCCTGAATACAAGGGAAATAATAAATCTGTGTAGCTTTTAAACTACATTAAAACATATTCAGCATCATACTTTCTACCTCATGACAAAAAATGTATAAGTTATAAAATGTCCTGTTATTTCAATAAGTAATTTTTATTTTTATGCGCAGAAATGAAGGAACCTAGAATTTTAAAAAATAAGTACCACATTTATTATTCTTATAAAGCATTTTAATTTTATGCCATTTTTTATCTCTGCTGGAAATTATGCTAGGCATTGAAGCCATAAAAGGTGAACAGGAAAAATATAGTCCTGCAAAGATATGGTAAGGTATTCAGAAATGTGTCCTCTTTCTTTCTGAGAGTGAAGACACTATTTCCTCCTCTTTGTATTTTTAAAACTTCACATTCTTTGAGGTCCTACTTAATTTGAATATTATTTCAAGCTCTCTTCCTTTACTACAGAGCTATTCAAGTGATCAATTTTGACAATTCACAAATCACTGCATGCTAAGGGCTTCAGCCGTTTTAGATCTGTAAGTATTCATTGACTTTTCAAGTTTAAGGGGCCAAGTAGAACAAGCTCTTGTGTGGCAAGCGTAAGGTTGTGAGTTCAAATCCTGGTCCCACAAAAAAAAAAAAAAAAGAGAAAAAGAAAAAGAATCAAGTTTAATTACTTTTCCACTTTTAGGGAGGTAGGGTGGATGAAGTGTTGTACATATTTGAGGCATGCAATGGAATAATTTGTTATGCACGTACACTGTCAAATGATAACCATATGGTCACTAGAGCTAGTAGTGTTATACTATACATCTTAACATTACTGAAAGTAGATCTTAAGTGTCTTCATATTAAAGTTACTTTTGACTTGGAGTTTTAGCTAAGGTGCTCACACTGATTCTCTCTACCTTTGTCTGATTGTAATGACCACTGCAGATCCTTTAACTACCTTTCTGGTTTCCTGTTTCCAGTTGTTTCACTTCAAATACTACCTAGGCCATTGCGAAGTCAGGGTTTGTCCACACCTGTTCATATTTGCAGTTGTGCAGTGACAGATATATTTTCACCTGTTTTTCTTGTCGATAGTGTGTTTAGGTTTTATTTCTCTACTCTAGTTGCTTCCTCTCTTTTTCATGGAAAATTCAGGAAGATTCAAAAACTCTGCCACCACTGTCATTTCCTCAGAATTTAAAGCTTGCATTTTGAAACTTGTATGGACAAGTAGTTAATCTCTGGGGATGAAATAAAGCTAAGATTTATACCCATGCCAGAAGTTATAACTAGCAGCACAGCTGGTCTGTACAAAGGACTGGAAACTGTGAACCAGTCAGATATTTATCAATATCAGAATGTTTTTATTCTTAGGGAGCTTTCTTTCTGGCTGCTTAATCTATACTCACAGCACTCAGTGAATAAGCATACATACATATAGACTGCAGATAAAGCAAACATATGTCGTATGTGGGAACTGAGAACCTAAAAAGGATGCTGCGTTGCCACCTGTGTCTAATTAAATATTTCTAGTAATTTAATGTAATTAAAAATAACTTGGCTCAGGATAATATATATTTCCCTTATGAGTTATGCATTTCAATATGTTCTCTTGTTGATTGTTTTTAATTCACATTTGATGTTAGTAGTTTCTACTACATTTGTTTTAGTTTGTGTAGTCTTCCATTGACTAAATCTTTTGCTTGATTCTCTTGTTAGTCTTTATGTAACTAACTTCTCCTTTTTCACAGATATGCTCAGGAATGCCATTTTCCTGGAAAAGCCTTTCTTGATCACTACACATTCCATAGTAGTTAAAATCAGTTTATCTTATTCTTTGTAGTAGTAATTCTTAATTCTGTGGCACCTAGCAAATATCAGCCCTTAAGTAAATAAATGATCAGTGAAGCACAGCTCTCCCTATGATTTTCAGCTGTGAATTTCAAGAGTAAGACAACGTCAATCATTCCTAAAGAAAATATTGAGTCATATAACACAGAGCTTCAACCTACTCATTGGTATATGAAAGGGTGCCATATGATTCAGTTGGTGAGTTTGCCCATAAAATAGACATCATGGCCTTTTCTTCTAAAGGCCCAGAACATTTGTCACATAATCTTTGGTACTATTACTATTTTGTTTTTGCCCAGTTGCTCTACCGTCATACTGGGAACCATTAAGCCACATGTTTGTGTACAAATATAACTCTATTCTATGCTTAGGTTTGGGCAAGCAAGCAAAAATGAACTAGTTAAAACTTTCTGTAGAGATAAAGCAGCTTTAAATATGCTGGTTATTTATTTATTTATTTATTTACTTATTTGGTACAGGGTTTCACTACACAGCTCAGATTCATAGTGATCTTCCTACCTATCTCAGTATCCCCAGTGCTGAGATTACAGATGTGCACCACCATGCCCTGTTTGGTGGCCAGTTTGATGTGGGGCTGGCAGAGCACAGGGTATCAGAGATTGAATACAGGTCCTTGTACCTGTCAGACAAGCTCCCAGACCACCAAGCTATCTCCTTGGCACTATATGCTGATCTTTTTAATGGAGTAGTTATAAATCTCAGGAATGTGGTCATCTATGGTCCAACATGTAGACTGGTAATAATGAAAACTTATACTCTATGAATTAGCATTGTAACAGAGTTTTGCCAAAAGGCAAAGGAGGCCAGGGTTATAGCTCAAAAAAAAAAAAAAAAAGAAGCAGAGAGGGGAAAATGTTTTGTTCATATCTGTATGTCCAGATTTAGTTTTTCTCTGAGGCTTCAGTAGATTGGGATCCTTAAATTTCATAAGATAGTTTTAGATTTAAAAATGTTTTCTTTTTCTTTCTTAAGATTTAATTAAGAGATATTTCTAGCTGCAATCTGCATTGCCCTGATAGAAGACCAATCGTTTGCTATTGAATGAGTATACAGCGAAAACTAAACTAGCTTCCTTTGGAGAAGAAGTTTCAGTTTTCACCCAGTACTTGACTGTGCCATGTGTAATATGTGTAAACAGTAAAAATCTGCTCTTTACTTGTCAATTAACATTAGAAATAAACCTTGATTTTCATCTTAACCATTTCTCAATAGCCACAGAGCACACCTAAAGCGTTGGCACTACTCTAGTTGAGGATCCATCTTTTAGCAGTTAATGTAGCTGTTTAGTCTCTTCCTGGTCTAACATGACACCACCAAGAGATGGAGAGCAGGAAAGATTTGGGTCTCAATATCAAATGGTTATCTCTGCCTCTAGCCCCAGAAACCAGCTGGAGCAGGAGATAAACACAAACCTAGCTATATACAGCTTGCAGGAGCTCTATTGCCCATGCTGCTAACCACAGAAACTCCTCGTGGTTGTTTCATCAAACCAATCCACTGCTGCAGAATGTGAGCCTGATGCTGTTACTGATTCTATACTCCAAACTTCCAAAGGTTAAGTTTTATACCTGAAACACCAAAAAACCCAGTCAAAGACAAGATAACCTATAAAGCAAACTATGGTTTATGAAATCAAAGAATTGCCTTTTTTAATAGTCAACTCTAGGTGGGATCAAACTGAGAACATCAGAACAAAGATTAGGCCCTTAATATGTTATGGCTGCTTAGTTAATTTAGAGCAGATAGAGTATTCTCCCTTCCAAATGTCAAAAGAGACTAAGGATGCAGCTTCAGACAGATATTTTCCATGTAATTTGCACCTGTCTGCTTTTGCAGACCCAGTGACTCCTCAGCTTACCAAGAGTGATCGAGTACTGTTCGCTTGAGTTGTTTGACAACATAAACAATGCCTTCTTTTAGTCTTTTTACTTGTTTGCACTATTAAGATGCCGATGCTAGCCGGGCGTGGTGGCTCACGCCTGTAATCCCAGCACTCGGGAGGCAGAGGCAGGAGGATTGGTGCGAGTTCGAGACCAGCCTGGGCTACAAAAGTGAGCTCAAGGCCAGCCTCAACTGCATAGCAAGACCCTGTCTCAAAAAAAAAAAAAAGACAAAAAAAAAAAAAAAAAAAAAAAAAAAAAAAAAAAAAAAAAAAAAAAAAAAAAAAAAAAAAAAAAAAAAAAAAGATGCCGATGCTAATGAGAAACACTCAGGTTTAGAAGCTCATTAATAACTAATTGCAAACTTCTAAGTAGCATGACAGCACTTGGAGTTAAATGACTAAACATTTCCAAGTTAACTTGTTCACAAAATTCATGATTTTTGAAGGGTTTGTGTGTCCATCAATACGAGCAATCAAATGTCTTTAAAATGTTGTCTAAATATGATCTTAAACTTTTTTGCTTTATATTTCTTTCTTCATCGTATACTAAGCCTATGTGGTTAAAATTGCTCTGAAATTCAAAGGCTGTCCCTAATTGTTATTACTATGTCTAACAATACCATAGAAACAATGATAATCACACAAAAAGGAGCAAATTGGATATTTTAGCCAGGATACTATGGATTAAAACAGAATTAACAAGGCTTGTGTTGAAAGCCTAATTCTAAATAAGTGTCTCTTTTCTCTGGTAATGGCATTTCCTTTTGAAGATGTTTGTCTGTAGGTATCAGCACTTGGTGTCTGTATTGTGGGTTTCAGCACACTGGAATCATAGAGAAACTATCATAATGAAACGTTGCTTACTTTTACAAATTGTGCGCATTTTAATCTGTAATTATAGAAGCTGATATCATCAAAATTTCTAGCTACCGTTGAAACTTAAATGTTTTTATTGATTTTTGCAAGCAGACTAAAGTCAGCATTTAATCATATTTTCCTGTGGATTTTACTTTGTCCATGGAAATAAAGCTATTAACTCTGACTCTGAGCTTTAGAATTTTTTGACTTTGATGAATTTTGTATTGTAATACGAAGTTTCTTGCCAGTCACTAATTTAAAACCTTTTGAAATATTTCATTACTCTTTTTAACTTAGGGACCAGCTGTTAGGGAAAGATGAGAATTATGGTTTGTGCAGAATTAGACATTTTATTTTTATGTACCTAAGTTTCATTCTGTGAGATCAACATGGTCATATATTATTTAATGTACAGCAGGCAGTTGGTGGCATGGTATAAAATCTGTTTCATCAACTCTATTTAATTTTGAGATAGCAGGTTTTTTTTTAGTGTCTGTGCAGAAAACATGACCACCAAAAACACCTTTGTTTTTTATTCTCAAGGTATGTAAGCAGAAAATAGAAAGGCCCATTTTACAAAATGCAAAAGTTATGCAAAATTAAACAAACGAGGGACCAGGGAGATAGCTCCACAGCACAAGTGCCTGCTGGGCAAGTGCAAGGTCATGAATTCGAACCCTGGTCTTGTAATAAATAAATAAATAAATAAATAAATAAATCAAGGGCTATTGGCATTTTTTCAATCTGGATGCAATTATCAGCACATTTAATTTGAATGTAGTGAATATGTGCAGGCAAGCAAGATTCTATTCAACCTGAATTATTCTGACACAATATATATATATATATATATATATATATATATATATGTGCGTTAATATTTTGGATAACTGTAGCAAATACATGAGTCAGTAAAAGGAAAGGAGAGTGTTATGGTTTATGTCTAGTTGTCCACTCAAAGATTCATGCAATCATGGGGTGGGAACTTCTAGAGTTTGAGACTTGAGTCAGGATCCATTGGGATTATGTGTTTTAGTACTAATAGGATTATGGGTCTGAGTACTTCTGGGATTATGGATATAGCCTAAGACAGTTAGGCTGAGGAGGGGAGCCTGAACATAATATAAAGAGAGACAGAGAGACAGAGTCTCTGTGTTGCTCTCTGCTGCCCTGGTTGGTTGGTTGCCTCTGTCGCCATTACTGCTGTTCTGCTGCCATGAACTGCTGCTCTCTGCTATGTGCCACTCAGCCTTGGAGCCAGCAGAATACGAACTGAAACTTCCACCAACTGTGAGCTAAATAAGGCTTTCCTTCCTTTATTTTGAGTGTCTGGTGTTTGTCCCAGCAACAAGTAGAAAGTAACTAAGACAGAGAGAATCTATTGCCATTTCAGAGATACATTATTTAACAATGTTATGGAAATAAAATCAGAACTTCAGCTTATAACGCTGATTCCTTTATCCATTTCTGTTATTTTAATTGCTTTCACTTTGTTAAGTGCTTTTTGATGTTTTTTAAATCTTTGGTGCTGGGGCCCGGCAGGATGGCTCAGTGGTTTAAAGCGCCTGCAGGCGGCTGCAGGGACCACAGTTCAATCCCTGGCACCACATGCTGCACCAGCCCTGCCCTCAGGGCAGGCTGAGCCGGCCCTAAAAATAAAATAAAAACAAAGTTCTGAAACAGGAAAAAAGATAATAATAATAAAATAAATTAAAAAAAATCTTTGGTGCTTTACAGAATGAAGAGTATGAACTTTGAAATGTCAACAGTGGCTGGCTACTGGATTAACTCATTTCTGT
>PVJA010013390.1:22606-49781 GCA_004027025.1 Myocastor coypus
TCATTTCTGTTAACATAATGAAACACCCAAGTCTGAATACTTTTAAAGAATAGAATTTTATTAAGTTTAGCATCACAGAAATTTAAGGGCATGATGCTGGCATGATCTGTGCATTGGTGAGATTCCCTTTGCTTGGAGAGAGAGAGAGAGAGAGAGAGAGAGAGAGAGAGAGAGAGAGAGAGAGAGAGAGAGGAAGAGAGAGAGGAAGAGAGAGAGAGAGAAAGAGAAACAGAGAGACAGAGAAAGAGATGCAGACAGACTGAAAAATGGAGAAACAGAGAGATAGAGAGAGACAGAAAGACAGAGAATCCTGGAGAAGTAGGAAGCCAGAAACAGTTCAAGGTCCAGACTGACTCTTTCTAACAATTCAGTTCATCCTTTCCAACTAGTGTCAGCAACCACTTTAAAGTCTCACTCCCTCTCCACATGATCTCACTGGGAGCCCAGATTTCAACACATGACCCTGTGGACACACCACACATAAGCCATATGGCCATGAAAATAAACTCTAATGATTATAACATTGAAAGCAGCACATATGACAGGAAATCTGAAATAGAGTTTATGATTTTGAATACATATCTTTGCCTTATAAATATCTGAGGGCTTCATGGAAGGGGCTCTTGTGAGCATAGACCAGAACTACACTGTTTCTCATGCCTTATCCACTGGACATGTGCATGATGCATGATTCTGAACCCACCGCCCTCTCTCTGGCACCTTTTTACAGCAAGCATATTTAGTTCCTACGTGGAGTAGCTGAAAATGCAAGACCAGGTTGTGGTTTTGGCATGGTTCAGGATAAGACAGAGTCTGAATCTACTTCCTAAAGTATCTCCGCCTACCTTTTGTATTTCAAGGGTAGAATATTCTCAGTCTTTGCCAGAAAATAATTTTCAAAGAGGCAACAGAGCACACATTTAAGATTGAATCAGATTTGAAAAATTCTCCTAATAGCAGGCACTATGTGGTCTCAGCATCATAAATTCTGACATTTAAATTTAGTTCAGTGTAAAAACTGTGAAGGATTATCAGAGATATCTGAACTGGCAGATATGATGAGACAATAAGTGCTGAAAAATAAAAAAGTATACACAGCAACATAGCACAGCAGGGACTGGGTTTTTATACACTACTAGGAAAGACCAGGCCGTCAAATCACATAATCATAGATGTTTTCTGTAGAACATAGAGCTTCATCAGAAGATGTGCTGAATATTATAGGGACATAGAAACAATAGAAACATGTAAAATGATGCATTCCATACGTGTGTGTGTGTGTGTGTGTGTGTGTGTGTGTGTGTGTGTGTGACTGACTATAGTATTGTAAAGGAAAGAAGTAAGATGTCTCAGTTACTTTTCTCTTATTTCCGGAACAAATACCTGACACCAAGAAAAGGAAAGAAAGGGTTATTTAGCTCATAGTTAGTGGCAAGTTCAGTCCATATTCAGCTGGTTCCAAGACAGATTGGCACATGGTAGAAAGCAACCTGGTATGGTGGTGGCAAAGAGTAGAGAATGAGCAAAAGGAGGAGTAGCAGCAACAATGGCTGCAGGAAACAAGTCCGTCTTCTTTATGTTGCCTTCAGGCTTCCTGACCCAGGCTGAGAGCAGTGCTCATGCTCATAATCTCAGAAGTACTCACATTCATAATCCCAGTGGATCGTGAGTGAATCACTCTAGAGGTCTGCCTCATGACCTTTTGGTGGGACAACTAGACACAAACCATAATATAGGATAATACAAATCTGTATGTATAATGATACCTTGTTTCATGAACTTAATTCTTTCTATAATTCTGGTCACAAAGTAAATTGGTTGTACACCAAATCATATTTCCCTCTATGTTCAACCTGATCCTAAACATCTAATGTGATTTGGCTTTTATCCAATTCTGTTTACAACCAGAATCATGGAAACAAATTAAGTTGGTGAACTGATGTACCACTGTGAATATGTTATGGACTGAAATTTCTACCCAGAATTCTGTTTTCATACTTATATTTTAAGTACATATTTTAGAGTCTATAGTGATCTCTAAATAAATACCCACATTTAATTTAATCCTTTAAATATATTTTTGTGCATGGTGAATTATTTATCTATAGAAATGACATTCTGTGATATTCTGTCATTTCTTAATCAATGGTCATGTTTTAATTCTAGCCTTATTTTCTCATGTCTATGCTAGTTATTTTCCAGTTATTTTCTATTCAGGACCCAAACGTAGAAAAAAAAAGTCATGCTTTCATAGACAACAATGCGACATCAATATTTCCTCCTAACTAGAGGAATATCAAATTGAATAGAGCCTAAAAAATAAACTAGTTTTTCTGTGTTCACAAATCATCTTTAGTTGTACACTTGCATAAGAAATCCTGCCTTACAATTCTGTTTTCAGGATCTGTGATATAGCTCAACAGACTACGTGCCTGCTTCGGCAAGCACAGGGACCCAGATTTGACCCAGGGCACCACATGCTGAGCTAGTTGGTGTGGTGGAGCATGCTTTCCAAAGCCTAGTGATGGGTAGACTGAAACAAGATCACCATGAGTGCAAGCTGAATATTGAGACCCTGTACTAACTACATACATACATACATACATACATACATACGTACATACATACATACAGCCTCCTGGAATGAAGCCAGAAAAGGTAAAATGATATTTGGCATGGCTTCTACTCTGAGGATTAGAATACCTTGGCATCTAGAATCAATTGGAAGCTTCTTCTCCACTTATGTTCCTGGCCATTCGAAGGCAGAGGTCAGTTAGACTACAAACTTGGCTGCTGCCATGTGTCCCGTCCACATGGTTTAGCTTCTTCTAGTATTGCTCCAGGGCTCTGAAAGGGATCATCTTCAATAAAAAACCTGAAAAAACTGAAATACAATTTTTGAAGCATCTGAGATTACAGGGAACTGGATCATGTGGGATTCTTTAAGGAGCAAGCTTCTTTTGACTTCAGCATGGCAGAATTACTTCTATCCCCTTCTGCTTTCACAAGGGACTTAAGACAGCCCAGTCAAGGTAATGAGACTGTTTTATTAAATCAAGGGAGTAGTGAGTTAATACTGTGGGGGGGCATGAAATAGCTCAGTAGGTCATATTATTGTTTCAGTCTCTGCAAAGTGAAATCTATTCTGTTTGTGTTTCTGGAGTACTATTTCGGTAGAACAAGGCATACATGAACGTTTTGCCTTGGTTGAACTACTGTGGGAATGAAGTTGCATTTAAATCAGTTATATGGAAGCCAGATCTCCTTTGATCTTCAAATTATTTTTTCCAGTTTTGAAATCAGGCATGCATAATGCAGATGTTTATCATTGTCTCTTTCTTCAGAAATCTGATCATTAGGATTATGCAAAGTTTGTGGTTTAGTTTATTAAATTAGCAATTTATTTAGTGTATTAGCTTTTCATTCTTATATGCATGAATCAATAAATCCTATTTTAAAAATTAACAAATGTTTCCTGAGTGCTTTCCCATAAGAGTACTCTGAATAAATATGTGATTGTCATCTTCACAAAATGTAACATATTGTGGGGAGCAGCTTTTTGGAAACACTAAAAATGCATTCACACAGAATGCATACAGCAATGTATTATGATAAATAAGTGACGAGAGTGACAAGAAGCCAGGATGGTAAAGACATGGAATAAAGCCTCTGAGGCAGATGTGTTAGCATGTGAAAGAAAAATTTATAGATGTGGTGAAGGGAAGGTTAGTTTTGCTAGGGCGGTGACTGTAGAAAAGCTTGACTGAAGACTTTAGAAAATCAGGTAGTGGTTTTTCTAGTACTGTTATACAGTCAGAATTTTACTGTCTGCATCCAGTGAAATAAGATGATATTAAGAGAGAAGCAACACAATTTAATTTGCCAGTAAAGGAAAATTGTAGAGAATTGTTTGAGAGAGTTGGTGAAGTTCTACAGAGCTAAGTTAGATATCAACTCAGTAATTCAGGTTAGAAGTTAGGGGAGGTGAAAGGAACTGAAAGATCTAAGGTGTATATTCAATTTTAAGCAAACTACAAATGCGTAGCGAGGAAGAACGACTTAGAGTAACTTCTTCAGGGTAGCTAAGTATCCCTTATCAATGACAGCACTGGAGACCAGGGAATCATCTTTGGCACCAATCAGCTCTCTGTTTTTCTAATGTGGGTGCATGGGTTTGGATCACTTAACTAAGCTATTGATTTATCTTTCCTTTTTTTAATTTTAAAGAAAAAAAACTGATTTTCAAAACGAGTTATTAGGAGAGTTATCATAATTAATATATTCCATAGTGCTGTCTTCATAGTACTTATTCAGAGTTCAAGATATAAGCATGAAATCTTTTTCAAACAATATTAGCAGAAACCTTTATTTTCAATGAATGAAGAAAAACTAGCTCTATGGCTATCTTTATGTTATCATTTGTTGTGTATAGTTATTCCCCGCAAAGCCCTGTTGTTAGGTGGGTTTCTAGAGTTTGTGATTCACTTATGATCCTTTGGAATTATGGATGTGAGTACTGCTGGGATTATGGGTGGGAGTAGTACACAAGACCTGGGGCAGATAGTCTGAATGTGACGTAAGGGAGATGGACTCTCTGTAGTCACTGTTGCCTCTACTTCTCCCTTGGCTTTCTGCTCTTTGCCTACGCCGTGAAAGGTTGCTCTCTGCCATGTGCTGCTCTGCCTTGGTGCCAGCTGAGTATGGACTGAACCTTCCACCTTCTGTGAGATAAGTAAACCTTTCCTTCCTTTATTTTAGAGGTCAACTATTTGCCACACAAGTGGGAGAAAAGTAATGGAGACACTTAAATATTTCTGTGTATATTTTTTCTTACTGCCCTTCTTTCTTACCCCTTTCCCACATCACAGTTTGATTTTTGAACAGTTTCTTTCCAACTTATAATATCTATTGTACATTTTGGAGTCTATTTACTGATTCATTTTCTCACATTAATGTCATAATGGGGTGTTTACACATACAGGTTTGATTTATATCACTTATGAGTATGGTCTCAAGTTGCATCCATTTACCTATAAAAGTCTCTAGTTTATCTTTAATGGTTGAGTAGCACTCCATTAAATATATATAAAAATGCATATCATGTTCATCAGTTCCTCAACTGATGGTTATTTTTGTTGTTTCCAAGATTTAGCTATTACAAAGTGTGCTGCTATAAATGTGAGTATACATATATTGCTGTGCTATGATCTTCTATTTCTTCTGGGAAAATGCCTACTGGGCCAAATGAATTTGACCTCTAATCCTAGCTTTTTGAGAAATATCTACACTGATTTCTACAGGGCTTGCACCAATCTACACTTCCACTAAGAGTGGAGAAGGGTTCCTTTTTTCCCATAGCCGCCCCAGCATTTGTTTTTGGTTGATTTCTTGATGACAGTCATTCTTTTGGGGGTTAGGTGGAATTTCAGTGTTCTTTTTATTTGCATCTCTCAAATGACCAATGATGTTGAACATTTTTCATGAATTTATTTGCCATTTGTGCTTCTTCATCTGAAAGCTATCTTTTTTTGCACTGGGTCTTTAAATTTTGAGGACCTGATTCTTTTCAAAACATATGTTCTAGATACGTTGAGAGACAACTGGCTATACTTCTTACCCACCATGTGGGTTGTCCTTTCACTCATTTGACAAATTCCTGTGAAAAGGTTTTTAGTAAAATCCAATTTGTTGATTCTTTGCAATATTTCCTATGTACTTTGTTGTCAGTTCATAAAAATCTCAAAATACACCCATGTCTTTAAAATTTATATTACTTTCTCCTCTAGTAGATTCCATGTTTCTATTTTAATATTTAGATCTTTGATCCACTTTGGCTTTAGTTTAGTACGTAGTTATAATCATTAGTCTAGTTTTAGGTTCAGGCATGTGGAAAGCCAGTTTGTCTAGCACCATTTATGAAGAGGTTATCTTTCTTCCAATAAACAAGTTTTTCTCCTTTATCAAAGACAAACACTATAATTTGTGTTTGTAGTTGCAACTACGTGTTACATTCTGTTCCACCGATCCTCCAGCCTGTTTTTTTTTTTTATACCAATACCGTGCTGAGTTTATCACAGTGACTTTCTAGTATAATATCAGGTTTGAGATTGTGATGTCCCCTGGCTTGTCTTTGATGCCCAGAATTGCATTTGTTATTCTAGATCTTTTCTAGATCTCCACCCTTTCCTTCTCTCTCTGTCTCTCTGTCTGTCTGTCTGTCTGTCTGTCTGTCTGTCTGTCTGTCTGTCCTTTTTTGTATTTTTAGTATAGGGCCCATAGGGTCTTATGACACAGATTGGACTTGTAGTGATTCTCCTGTTTTCTGCTTCCCAAGTGCTGGGGTTACAGGTGCATGCCACCACACCCAGTCGCAGTCACTTTCTGGGCCAGTGCTGGGGGCTTAGAAATTGAATTATATTCAATTTCATTGGCTGATATTTGACGATATAGATTTTTTATTTTTTTATTAATTTGGCCTAGGAATTATGATTGTGTCTAGGAATCTGTCCATTTTTTCTGTTTCCATTGTTTTAGAGTGAAATTCTAATGTGTATTAGATTTTCATAGTAAATACTGATAATTGCCTGGATTTCTGTGGATTTATTGCAGTTTTACCCTTTTTCTTCCTAATTACTTGAATTTGTGTGTTTTCTTTCCACTGTTGGATAAGGTTTGCCAATATTTGATATTGGACATATTCTTTCAAAGAACCAACATTTTGAATTATTGACCTTGAAGGGACTGTCCTCTGGGGAATAGATGAAAAAGATGTGGTGTTTTCATACAGTGGAGCTTTACTCAGCTATAAAGAATAATAAACTCGAAGCCTTCATATATAATTGTCTGCACCTTGAAGATATGCTCATAAGCGGAATAAACCAGACCCATATGTATAAATACCTCATAGTCTCCCTAGTATAAGAACTCAAAAGAAGAAATAAAAATGGAAAGATATAACACAGTTAAATAAGGATTAAACAATGAAGAGAGAGCAACAGAAAATTTAGGAAACACGGCAGGAGCATTCCTTTGTATAGTGGTATCTCACTATACAAGAACTGTTTATCCATTCATCTATTGATGGCTATTTGCGAAGTGCTTGTATTTGTTCAGTACTTTTTTCTACCCTTTTGAGCATGTATGTAGCAGTGGGATAGTTGAATCGTATGATCATTCTATATTTAGACTTTTGTCAAATGAGAATGCTATTGCATTAATATGTCTTCTCAATTTAATTTGGGCAGAAATATATGTAATTTTTATTATGACTATGTTCAGGGACAATTTTGTTTTCTATGAATTCTTATAAATTATGTTATAGAGTAGAACATTTGAGACAAATGAAATCTATCACAGAAAATAATCTTTGAGATAAATGTTCAAAGAAAAACAACTAGCATTTATTTGGTTCTACAAAAGAGTCATTACATGTCATCTCACACAATTTTTCATTTTTTGAGTCCTGAATTGAAAGAATGAACACAATATTTGTTGATAGCTAAATTATTTTCTTCCTTATAAAGGAGAACAGGCCCTCAGTTATAACAACTAGTTACTCTTATCTCATTGCTGGGACAGACACCCAGCACCCAAAATGAAGGAAGGAAAGGTTTATTTAGCTCAGTTACTGGAGGTTTAGCCCACATTCAGCTGGCTCCAAGGCGAGAGGCAAATGGCAGAAAACAGCCTTTTATGGTGGCAGGCAGGAGCAAGAGACAAGGGGGTAGGGAGCAGCAGCTCAAGCAGCTAACTTCTCTTCCTTCTTTACACTGAAATGCCAATCACCTGACCTAGGGGAGTTGCAGCATACACACCAACAATGATCAGTTATGAATTCCAGAAGCCACCCCATGACTGCATGAGACTTTGGGGGACACCTATACACAAACTTTGTTTTTTTTTTTATATTTATTTATTTATTTATTTATTTATTTTTGTCTTTTGGAGACAGGGTCTCGCTATGCAGTTGAGGCTGGCCTTGAGCTTACTTTTGTAGCCCAGGCTGGTCTTGAACTTGCACCAATCCTCCTGCCTCAGTCTCCCGAGTGCTGGGATTACAGGTGTGAGCCACTATTAAATTAAAAAAAAATTATTTTAAGTGTTGTCTCATTGTCAGATAATTTTCTAGGGAATTGTAGTATTTCAGTGATGAAAAGAAAAAAATGTGATTGCTGTAATTGATTGCATATGCAATCTTACTTTTTACATTATATAAGCATATTAATATAATTATTGTACTGAAATGTGATAAATATGTAGAGGTGGAAAATTTTAGAAAATAATGACTCAGTGCAAAAATCTGTCTTAACCAATGTGTAATCTAAGATATGCATTTTTTTTTTACTCGTTTCAGATACCAGTGACAAAAACTGAACCACTTCCATAAATAACAGAGAAATAACATGATTTATATTGGCATTGTCCATTATTTCTTGATGGACAATACTAGTCTGTTTTCTTTCATCCAGGAATGACTGGCTGTTCCTTTTGCTAGTTTCACTTTCCTTGACTCACCTTCCAAAACCTATGCCGGATACCATCACATGAGTCTTGGACTTCTGGTAGACACCCACAAAGCTCGCTTCCTCCTTTTATTATTTGTTTTTTAAAGTTTATCTATGTAGGGATTAACAAACTTTAGCTGTCAAATGTTAGCAAATAGTATTAACTTTTCAGGCTGAAATGTTTCTGTCATAATTACTTTGCCTTTCAGTGTAAAAATTTTCACAGAAACAGATTCATTAATAAGTGTTTCCAAGAAACAGACCAAATTTGCAGTACACACTATAGTTTGATAACCCCTAGCCTGGGGTAGATAATAACAATGAACATTTGGAATACAAGTGATAGTGATTTGATACATGAAACTAAATAGCCCTACGACAGAAAAAGATTGTGATGTAAATATGTTACAAAATACTACGTCATAATATCATTGAAAAAAATCACACATTTCCCCATTTAAGAAAAGTACATAAAATTTAAGTGCAATACATTATATATATTTTTGAAAATTAATTTTATTGCATTTAATTTTTTATCATCTAAAAGAGTACTTCAAGGGCCAGGATTATGGCTCCATGGCGCAACTGCCTGCCTGGCAAGTGCAAAGTCGTGAATTTGAACCCTGGTCCTGCAAAAATCCATCAATAAAAAAGTACTTCAACTTGTGGTCTACCACTAGAGATCTTCTTCAATTGTTTATAGTTTTACTTTGTATATGTTTATAGTAAAACAAGCCAAGTGTGAATCTTCTCAGTGTTCACAATGAATTTACCACCCATTGGTACAAAAAGATAAAATGAATGAATGTTTTACCTCCTCTCCTCTGGGCGCTCATAGGAACATTTTATACTGTATATTCTACACTGTATTATATTTTCATAATTCTTTTTACAGTAGGTGCATGTATTGACTGTGACTTTTACTTGGTTTCCTGAGAGTGAAGTCACTGCTCTAGAGGTAACTTACAAACTAGTGTCCGAAACATAGAAAGACAATGACCACTCCTGAGTGGACCATGAGTAAACAGAATTCTGTGAGACTTGGAGTGTTAATAAAATTGTCTTCTGACTGAGGCAGAATTTAACTTGGTAGTTAAATACGTCATGTCCTGCTACTCAGACCAATTTTAGAAGATACACTTCTAATTCGATTATGGCTAGATTTCTTATTTTCAAGCATTTACATTTAGTGACATTATGGAATTTATTAATTTATTTATTACACAGTATCCTCATTGACCAACTCATGCTTACATCACAAATTTGTGGTTAAGATCAATAGAGGTAATCTAAGATGAGAATAAATGATACTTAGTATTTAACTCTTAATAAGTATGCACAAAAATGCAAAATTGTTCCAAATGATTATTGATTGGGTTTGACCCATTGCTTTTCATGATTTTTTGTACATAAATTCTAATAATAATGTACATTTTTGGTTTTTGACCATTTTCTAACTCCAGGAATTCATCTGCACTCTTTATGATGATTCTATTTTGTTGTTGCCTTGGAGCTGTGCATTTCTTTTTTGGGGGGTGGGACCAGGGTTCAAACTCACTACCTTGCACTTGCCAGGGAGGCATTTGTGCCATGGAGCTATCTCCTCAATCCCTTGTGCATTTCTTAAAAGCTCATCTCACACATGTCTCTTGAGAATAGATAGATAGAACACACAAACATAAATACAAAAATGAAAACAGGATCTGATCATCCTGCAGTCATGCCTTTTAACTGCTTGAACATCTCATGTCTTTTAATAAGTACTGTGGTGCAATGATAAGTTTGAAGTTCTGTTTGCTTGCTTATGGGAGAATTATTTGCAGATAGAAATTATATTCTGTAGTGCCTTCACATTTATGTTGTTTTATCTCATCTATATTTTTTGTGTGTGGAAGAATAGTACGCCTTGTTACTAACACAGACAAAATGTGAACTTTGGCTTTAGCATCTGTAAATATCCTAGTTTATGAATGTATATAACCATTTTATAAACTAAAGTTGCATCCTTTCAACTTGAACTCTATGTAAGTTAAATATTATAGTTTATACATGAAGAAGTATGTAACATATTCAGTAAAATATCAAAGGAAGTAATTTGAATATTAAATAGGCTTTCATAAGACAGGGGGAATTTATAAGATGGTGTAAAAATGATTATAAACCAAATTTCATCCTAGTTTATGTCCTATAATACAGTCTGGATTTTCAATGATTTCATGCATATTCAAAGATTACTTGGGTTAAGAAAATAAGATATTTTTAGTTCTTAATTTGCTTGTGTTATTGCAAATGTTAAATATAGTCTATGCTGTTCAAAATGATTGAGAAGTAGTGTGCTTTTAAAATTTGATAATGAAAAAACCATGGGGAATTAAAATGTGTAAATTTGTTTAATTCCCATAGGTTAAATGTTTAGTTCCAAACTTGCACACACACACACACACACACACATACACACACACATGCGCGCGCACTCACACACACACACACACACACACACACACACACACACACAAATGTACCATAGTGCCTAATAATATATTTTTAAATTTGTTTTAGTGTATTTGATACAGGGTCTCACTACGCAGCTCAGACTCATAGAAATCCTCCCGTTTTCAGCCTCACCAGTGCTAGGATTATAGGAGTGTGCCACCACACCTGGTCTCTGTTGTGGTGGGCTCACTTGGCCTGGGTTGGGGTGGGTGGGCACAGCACATGGTGCTGGAGATGGAACTCCAGTCCCTGCATTGCCTAAGCAGACACTTAATCTGATATCTTGCTTACCATATCTTTGATATTGAAAACTTTATCAGTTCAGTGTTACTGAAGACCTTTAAGGAAAATTCAGTTTGCTGTAAGCAGCTTCTACTTATGTGAATTAACACTTACTTCATTGCTTGCTATATATTTACAGCTAATTTGCTGCTGCTAAACTCTGTTTATCACAAAGACATTAACGTGATTAATTTGCCCTAAAAGTCTTTGATTATTCAACATTAATTATTATTCTAAGATGAAAATATCAAAATGCTTATCTATTGGTTAGTATTATGTCATGGACTTAGTAGAAATGCTGAATCCTCCCCGAGGTATTGACCAGCCTCTGGGAGCAGGTTGCTCTGAGATGGCAGTGGTTCACTCTGCAGGCATCTTGGTGTT
This sequence comes from Myocastor coypus, assembly GCA_004027025.1. NCBI lineage: Eukaryota > Metazoa > Chordata > Mammalia > Rodentia > Myocastoridae > Myocastor > Myocastor coypus. Next base: position 34,270 of record PVJA010013390.1, read on the forward strand.
ACTTCAAGGATTCTCATTCTAAGAGCAGATAACATAGCCAAGGCACAAACACTTAAGTATCTCTGCCTGCACTGCCTCTGTTTTTTGTATCCCACAGGCCGAAACAAGTAGTGTGACTAGAGCCATTAGAGTGGTGAGACATCTATCAAAGGTCAAGATGGAAGTATTTGGCATGTATAAATCAGTGATCACAGGACTCTACCACAGTGAGATTTATGAGGCCAGTTAATTGGATTTCAAGAGGAAGAATGAACAGTCTCTGTATTAACCTCTCTATATACAGCGCAATACTTTGAATGTAAGAATAGATATATAATCTGTCTAAAATTGGAATTTATTTGCAGTATTCCATAAGAATTAACTTGTTTAGTAATTTTTCCATACAGAAATAAAAATTTTGTGACAAGTACGTCTCAATATTATGCAAATATAGAAAACTTGAACTTTTCTCCTCCACTACTACTATAAATTTCAATTAATCCCTTTAAAAGGATGTATAATGTGTTTCTTTAACATGAAGTTAACTCTAGATAATAAGCTGTGAGAAAGCCCTCAAACTTTACCAAAAAGGTAGATAAAATATTATTGGAGACAGTTTACATAGATCCAATGTATTTTTAAGAAGTAAAATTTCTGCTGTTAATTCAAGATAGGCACAAAAAGTCAAAATTGAGGCATTTTAAGGACACTTTCCTGTTTAATACCTGAGTTCCGGATTGTGATATCTCACATTATTAGGGTGATGGTTGAATGAAGAAGTACAGCTGACTCCCCACAATCTCCACCAATAGTACATCTTCTTCCCCTTTGCCAGTATACTTCTTTTATACCTGGAATCGGCTTCTCCATATATTTCCCTTAAACTTTCTTAATTCTTCTTTTACTGAAGAATTCAGTAAATTGTGCGTGCTTGCAATCCCAGCACTCTGCGAGGGCAAGGCAGTCAGACTGGGAGTGAGTTCATCCTGAACAATTTTTCAGTTTAGTAAGGACCATACATCAAGGTTAAATGTTTATAAGAAAGAAGCTTGGCACTAAAAACTCATTTATAGAATAAGTTCATGAGTTTTATCTTTGGAATACAGGACAGATATATCCCTCCATTGAAGAAGAAGAAGGAGTTGAGATAATTTTAGGCATCAAACAAGACTTCGCATGAGTTTGTGTGCTACAGAACAGAAATAACACTGTACCAGAAAGTTTTTATTTTCTTTCTAATGCTTCTAGTGATACTAGAGGTAGGATCGTGTATTTAGATTGAAAGTCTAGTTCATTACAGGTCATCTCACACTATTTGAATGTTACATGATAAGAATCTTCTTATATTCCAAGAAGAATAATGACCAACCTCTGTATTAAAGGATGTTACAACCTAAGTGAGAGACTGTCACATAAAGTCTGTCTAATGTTCATATACGAGGGCTTTTGGAAAAACTGATACTTACATTTGGTTTTAGACCAAAGAACATATAAAGTATACAGATCTTAACCATTGGAAAATAGGAAAGGAGAAGTGATATAAGAAATAGCAATTTCCAAATCAGCTAAGGTAAAAAGATGAATGTTAAATAATGATGAAGCTGGTTTCTAATTGTTTTCAACTCATTATCTCTTTGATGAATTTGAGAAATGGTATGTTTCTCTTTCTGAGATGCTGAATTATTTCCAATGAAGATTCTTCCTGAGAATTGGCAGTGGAAATTTTGTGCAAGTCTTTCTATTAGCAATTCTGTAAGAGACTTACACTGAGATTCTAAACTGTAGGCTATAAATCAGTATAGCAGGAGTTAAAGCAAAATTTAAAAAAAATTATTAACTTTTTACCCAGAGGAGTCACAAATGTCTGAAATAGGTTTATGAAGTAGCAAAACAAGGTGCTGAAATATTCTTCCAATTGCATCCCAGTAGTATATAGCGTCCAATAAAAGACCAATTAGTTAGACTTCACCAACATTAGAATTACATTCTCCAATTCTGTGTGTGCTAGAAACTCCTATTTATATTCCTTGGATCTGTGTTTAAGTAAAGCCTCAAAGTTATATTGAATCAATCCTTTGCAAAACAAATAAAACAGACTTTTAAATTCACATTAATTAAGTAATCTAACTGACTAGGGTAACCCACTTAATATTTTCTGAAAAATACATTTGTAGTAATTTTGACAGAGGCCTATTCCATTAAACCACCTTTACTTAATGACATCTATTATAATAACTAATTTAAAGTCACTCATTTCATTATTCAGTTCCCTCATAGTCTGTAGTTTTCATAGCTAATAATCTAATCTTTGTGTTTTCGGACATGTTTTAGGACATGTCGTCAACTGAACAAAATAGTCCTGAAGCTTGAATATCATGCATATCACACATATCTGAGATTCCAGAGATTTCAGCTTTAAAATTGGCAAGCTTGGGCCAGGAGATAGCTCTGATGACTAAAGTGCCTACTTAGGTAAGCTCAGCAAAGAACAGGGACTTTGGCCCAATTTCCAGCGCCATACACTGCACCAGTCCTTCCCCCAGTGCAGACTGAGCTGGCTAGAATTCTGGTGTGGTGGCACAGGCTCGCAATCCCTGCCTGGGGAATCTGAAAATTGGAGGATCACAAAATTGGCAAGTTTATTAGGCTATTAAATTTTTTTCTGTTAGTTTTAACATTAATTACTCTGTTATAGAAAATAAATATTTTTAGCATTTATATTGGGTAGAATTATCAAATTAAATTTGACTCTGGCTACTTCAAAGACATTATGTAATGTATTAATTATTGTAACTGTCCTACTAACCTGTTTGGAATCTGCTTCATTGCTGTTTTATCTTTTTTCTCATTAAAATGAATAAAAAACAAAATTTGACTCTGACAATTTATATTAATTTTACCTACCCAATATTTCTTTGTAACCTCTACTGATACTTATAAAATAGTAGGACATGTGAGTAGGAACTTAAAGTTTTGAACCAGAATAGCTATAGTTTAGCTTAGTGTAAATTTGGGCAAATTTTCAAGGAACTTTCAACTTGCTATTCTATGCCATGCCATGCCATGCTATGCCGTGAAATGCCATCCCATCCCATGCCATCCCATCCCATCCCATCCCACCTTACCCTATCCTATCCTGTCCACCAACCTATTTATCTTCTATCATCACTAACATTATTTGAATCAGTTACCTACAAATTGGTATAATAGCTTTGCATTATTTCAGAAGAATGCCATCATAATTCTGTGACATTAGACAAAAATGTGTTTTTATTATTCTTGTCAAGAGGAGATTTTTATGGTTACTGATATCAGCGGTAAACCATAACACACTAAGAGTTAAGGGAAAGCCTTAACTCTTCCCATCACAACGTGCTTTCTTGACACTCCTTATGCTTAATTCCTCCTTTACTTCAGATCCAGCCACAGTCTGCACATTCCATGTCACCTTGTCACACTAATGCAGAACACAGAAATTTCTGAACAGAGATACACATTTTAGGTGCATCCTCTGCTTCTTAATTGGATTCATGATCTATCCTTATTCTTTATTGATTTGCCTATATAGACATTCTTTCCTGAAGAAATTTTATAACCTTACAGAGACCATACATTACATTAGGCAAAATGAAAGAAGAAAGACAATAACCCCCCCCCCAAAAGCATTGTTAACCAAAATAGTTCTTTACTTAAAGGCATTTTTATTTTTCTGGAAAATAGAATCTTTCTCTTGACAGTTGACACCTGAGCCACTGAGTTGTCCCCATCCCTTTCAAGGTACTTCTGAAACACACTACATAAACAAAATTTGATTTAGTATATTAGAAATAATATTACATTTAAAGGGAAATTAACTATGCCCTGAATAGTTTTTCTTAAAGATGCTCTTGCTTGCCAAAGTTTTACTGCTATAGAAAGGAAGGAGTGAATTCATAGGATAAAGTGAACTTTATCTATCCAAGTGTGCTGTTGAAGTTTTGTTCTGGACCTCACCTTACTTCATGGAACTGATGCTACAGGGCAGATGCTAGCGATGGCTAAGGCTGGCATCCTTTGTTTGGTCTACTCAGACTTCCTTTTGTTATCTCCAAATAGTTACCAATTGGTAATGTTGACCTAAGGCCAATGAAATCAACAAGACTCTTTCTTTCCCAAAACTATGAGTGTTACTTATAACCACACTTCCCTGATATTTGGATAAAGGAATGTGAATAATGGAAAATCTTCAATTTGGCTAAGAAAACAGTCATCATTCACTTGGTTGTCTACTATCATAGAGTGGCTTTGTTTTTAAAATGTGCTGAGTAACCTGAAGAAAAGTATTTTGCTGGTGACTTACTACAACTTTATTTATCTATTTATTATTTATTTTTAATATATTTAGGGCAGGGTCTGTGGGGTCTATAGGGTTTCACTATGTAGATCACACTTGTTGTGATTCTCCTGTTTTCAGCCATACAAAGCGCTGGGATTATAGAAATGTATCACTGTGCCCAGTCTCAGTCACCAGCTCAGCGCACCCTACAGACAGGGCTGGTATTGCACACTGGGATGGAACCCCAGTCCCTGCACACTGCCGAAGCAGGTACTTTAGTTAGCTGAGCTATCAGGTCCGCCCAATAAGACTTTAAAAGAAGTAGAAATGTTCACTATTGGTTGCTTCTTTGAAACTACGTGTTTAAAGATGGCAAGTCACGGCAGGGATCTAACTGCAGCGTCTTTAACAAGGCCTATTCCTGGAAGAGTTCTGGGGGAACATATCTTCTCCCAGTGCTTGCACCTTGAGCTTCACTTCATTTTTTAATTAGTGTCTTCTTTAGAAGGAGTAATTAATTCTTTCATTGTAGTTATATTTTCTTTTTTTTAATTCAGAGATTATTTCTGATCTGATTTCCTCCTTAAATTTCTATAGGTGTTTCTTTACTTCAGATTCTATTAATTCAGAAATTTCCTTTTTTATATCAGAACTTCTGATTTCCTCTATACTCTTTTGCAGTTGTTTCTTTACTTCCGATTTCAGCTGTATGATTTCCAGTTTCTTCTGTGCTAGTGTCGCCTGCATTTGCTTTGGCTGGGCTCAGAAATTGCATTTCACTCCTTCATCTTGTCATTTTGTATAGCACTGCACTCTGACTTTTGGCATAGATCTTTGGTGCAGTTACATCCTTAGCACCTGGTAAAATTCTTACTCAAGAGAGATTATATGGTTAAGCTATTATAGTTTTTAGTTATAAAACTGCAGTAGCACTAATAATGGGTAGTAATATTTAGCAGTTGACAAACTTTTGTAACTAATGATTTTGTATCATTGGACAGTAAGAACAAACATTCTCTGTGTAGCTAAGCAGATATTAAATTGGAAATTTGTATTTCATTTAGTTCTTCTAAGTTCTGTCTGATTACTCCTTGATATCTCTGGGACCTTTCAGGCAGACCAGTTCACCCAGTTATGGAAGGATTCACCTGTCGCAGAGCAGGCCTCACAAACATGTTGGACCTGGGCTGGGTCTAGCAGTAAGGAATTTCGACCATGCTAATAGATAAGAAGAGACCAATAAATGAACAAATGGAATGATATTGGCTGCAACATGACTATGGGATATCATTCTTGTGGTCTTGTACTGGACAGTTTTCACTGATAAGCCAAGAGAGGCACATATCTGAGTTAGAGTAGAGATGAGACTGCAATGTAGGTGTAGATCCTTGAAAATCTGTTGCTCTTTGGATGGGAAGGAGTCAGAAAGGAAAAAACTGGAAATGAGTGAGTGACTGAAACAAGGCAAAGGCAAATACCATCGAGAAGGAAATAGAAGCTGCAGTAGTTTATCAGAGTACAAGAAAATGTTTATAAGTGTGACATTAAATTTTGTTCAATGAAGACCTTTGGTATTCAACCAGAAATTTTCTTCATCACTTTTGTTAGTTTTACTCTACCATGTCTCTTCCTTGTATTCTAGTTTTCATATAAATACTTTTCAAAAATATTTTCCAATTAACAATCGTGAATTAGCCGGGCGTGGTAGCGCATGCCTGTAATCCTAGCACTAGGGAGGCTGAGGCAGGAGGATCAGCATGAGTTCGAGACCAGCCTGGGCTACAAAAGTGAGCTCAAGGCCAGACAGAACTGCATAGCGAGACCCTGTCTCAAAAAGACAAAAAAAAAAAAATCGTGAATTATTTCCAGCTACTTCAGAATTTTTTTTTTTTTTCTATCAATGGTATTCGCAGGACATGTCAAAGCAATTTCTTTTGTTTTCATTAGAAAATATGTTTTTCTGATTGAAAAGATTACAAAGAAAGATTCAAGGTTATCAAGTGTTCACTGAAAATTGTACTTTCCTCAAGCACAATCTGAACTTGATAAATAGATTATTTTGTTATAAAAATGAAAACCATTACACATTTTGAATCATAGAGCATCATGAAGACTTGCTTGGGTCCTAACCCCTATACAACTAACTTTGTGCCATAATTCAGGACAGTTGGTTGTGTTTATACCTGATTTTAAGAAAACTGCCTTTGGAAAAACATTCCTAGATGTCTAGATGTACATATACATAGAGAGAAAAATAAGCATCAGATGGCTAAATGACTCCAAATTTAAGCCAGTTGACTAGTTCATTGATTGTGGTAGCACCCTATGTCAAATTGTGTTCTGATAATAGTGAGAATTTTCATATGGACTTGTGTATGTTTAAGATATTGATACTGAATTAAAGATTAGAAGAAATTATGAGTTGCTATGTGTAGTAGTAATAAGAAATCAACAATTCAGAATTAGTTCAATGTTATTTAAACAAAATCTGATTTTTTGTTCTTGAATTAGTCCTTTTTTGATAGTGACAACTCTTCAATTTCTCTTTAAACTTTTCTGAGTGACGCTTTCTAGTTATAGAGTTTTAGCTTCCTAATATTGTTAACTTCATTTTTTCAGAATCAAAAAACCAGGAACTTATCTTTATTATTTACTTCTTAAACTTAGTTGGCTTCAAATTACATAGGGAGAACAAATTTAATCTCCATCTTCTATGTTTTCAATATCATAGATTTCTTTTAGTAAGATACACTTTATTACCTAAAAGGAAAACTAAAAAAAGATTTTAAAATAGTTTTCAAAAAATTTTCAACACAATCAAATTATTTTATAGCTCTTAAAATAAGTTAATATACTGACATATTATACTTAATAAACCACTATTTGAATATAGTATATAATACAATAGTCCTTAGTACTTTGATTGCCCAGGAATTTAATTTCTCTGGCTGTTTTTGTATTCTGAAATTACTGTCATTTGGACTCAGCGACCTCTACAGTCCTTTCAAGTTCTACAACTGTCTGAAAGTTAAGGATAATTGCAGGACTTTCCTCATTTTCTGATATTGAAGTAATAAAAATATCTACTATACTACATTCTAAGACATGCCGTTGGCTCACTGAAGTGAATAGACCATTGCAATCGTCTGACATTGAATGCTATTTATCTTCTGATATTCCTCAGATGGTCGCCCCTTGTTCTTCAATGCAGTGATTTTGCAAGCATTGAGTCCTTGAAGCAAGTGACATTTTCTAATTTTAACTCAGGCCAATCAGTTGGGTGAGTATTGATGAACAAGCATTTGCTAGAACTGTGTCTCAAGTAGTGTCAATCTGGATTGAATAAGTGCCATGCCTATGAGATTTCTTAATTAACTTGCTGACAATGGCAATGAGAGTTCAATGTCAATTCAAGAAAGTCTCATAAACACACGACGTTTTGCTATTTTTCCCATTTGTTCTGTTCTATTATTGCATTTCATTTTAATCAAAATTAAATAATTCATCAAGCCCATTCAAATGCAAGATTTTAATTCTTTAAAAATGTTTCTGATCCTGGTAATTTTTGATTATGGAGCTATGGTTGCACTGAAAGAAAGGGAGATTTAAATAGGAGCCGATAAGCTGTTTTTATGACATGGTCTTATTTATCTTATTTATTTACTTATTTTGAGAAAGAATTAGTCCAACATGATTTATCTGAAGATTGTCACCTGCAAAGATTAAATCCTGAGATGAGTTCCATGAATTTCATTACCTGATACATGATATGTATCTTTCCAGTTTTAAAATTGTGATACAACTGCTATTGTGATCATTACTCTGAACAACCTAGTGTACATGCATTTGGTGTTTCTGTCCAATATGCTTGAATTTAATTTTCGAAAACTTTAATGTTGGACATGATATTAAAACGGTGATGTTACCTATTGGCTAATTAAGCCATTATTAATTCAATAGCACTTCCAAAAACTAAATGAAAATTTAAATATAAAAAAATAGTAAAACATACTAACAGTAAGCGTACCTTGACAGTCTTCACATATCTACTACACATATCAAGATACAGACTGCTTCCAAATTTCCAGCCCAGGTGTGATAATCTCAGGGCTTGGAATGCTGTAAACAGGAGGATCACTATGAGTCTGAGTTGTGTAGTGAGACCCTGTACCAGATACATAAGTAAAAAATATGAATTTCATATTTTAATTATATTTCTGTTGTTTCTTAATTTTTAAGAGATTACTATGATTTGTGTCTAGTTGTCCCATCAAAGCCTCATGAAGTTATAGGGTGGACTTCTAGAGTTTGTGATTAGTTCATAATACAATGCTGGGATTATGAGTGCAAATGTTACAGGGTTTATGGGAATGAGTGCTGCACCTGGCCTGGAGTGGACAGCCTGACAGCAATATAAGGGAGACGGACTTGCTCTTTGTTGCTACGAGCTATGAACTGCTATGAACTGCTGCCCTCTGCCACTGCCATTCTCTCTTGTAGCCAGATGAGTGTGGCATGAAACCACCAGTAATTGTGAGCTAAACAAACCTTTCCTTCCTTAATTTTTGGATTTCAGATATTTTTCCCCAGTAATGAGAGAAAAGTAATGGAGCCAGAGACAATGAAAACAATACAGAACTTCCAAAAAAGAAGATAGGAAAACAATGGTTTTTAGGGCCAGTAGTATAGCTCAGCATACCAAGGGCTTGCTGAGATAAGTGTAGGGGCTAGGGCTTGGTCCTTGGTACTGCATGCTGGCTCGGCCCCACCCTCAGGTGCCCTGCACCAGAAATGGAGTCTGGGCATGGCGGTGCAAGCCTATAATCCCAGCTCTAGTGAGGCAGAAATCAGGAGGATCACGACAAATGTGAGCTGTGTAGTGAGACCCTGCACAAAAGAAAACAAGCAAAAAAAAAAAAAAAAAAAACCTTAAAACAATGATTATTACATTTTAGATTTTTATCTTCCGAGTAGTTACTCAGATTCCAGGTAAAGGCAGAAAAATTGATGAAACAATATGATTACTAACTATGCCTTTCAATGAAGTAATAGAAATTAACAGTAGAATTACCTTAGCTATCTTGTGAAGATATACACATCTTTTTTCCCTTCCTTCTTTTCTCTTCTCCCTTCCCAGATGATCTTTCCTTTTAACCAATTTCTTTACCTTTCACTGATCTATTGTACCTTTTGGATTTTATTTACCCTTTCAATTTCTTAAATTAGGATGACAATTACTGTCTATACACATGATTTTGATTTATTTTACTTATCAGTATAGGTTCTAATTGTATCCACTTATTACAAAAGCCTCTAATTTATATTTCTTTGTTTCTGAGTAGTACTCCATTGTACAAAAATACATCTTTTTAACCATTCCATGGGTGATAGACATTGGGGTTGTTTCCCAAAATAACAGTAATTATACTGTTAAAAATTACTGTTAAAAAAAGTAATGATGAATGCTACAGAGGCTTTGGAGAAAATGGAATTCTTCTTCATTGCTGGTAATAGTGTAAACTGGCACAACCACTACAGAAATCAGCATGGAGATTCCTGAAAAATTGAAAACTAGAAATTTCATTCAACAAAGGCATGGAATAGCTTTCCAGACACATAGGGTTCCAAGCACTTTCCCAAATGAGTTAAATGCACATTACAGTGATACATGCTTATGCCTTCCCATATTTATAGCAACAAAATTCATTACAGCTAAATCTTGGAAGATGTATATATAGGCTTATCAAAAGATAAATGAATAACAATAATGTGATATTTATACCCAACAGAGCACTACTCTTCAGGCAGAAAGATAAATTCGAGTCTTTTGAATGGAAACGCGTACCCTTGAGACAATAGAGTTAAGTAAAATAACTCAGCCACACAAGTTTAACTATTGCATGGTTTCTTTTATATAAGAAATCCAAAATATAGAAAAAGAGCAAAATAAAATAAACCTTTCCCAAATGGGAAGGGAATTAAGAGATGGAGGGATGGGGAATGAAGGGAGGTAAATGTATGAAAACAAGATTAAAATGCATTATGTACATATACTAACTACCAACAGGAATGACATCATATCCTACAACCATTTACTAATAAGAAGAATCAGTGGATTCAAAGTAAGGAAATTCTCCACCTGACTGAGAAGAAACAAGTTCTCATCATGTGACTCACACAGTCCATGGCCATGAATAGTTGAGAGCAGTTCTCAGCTCTTGGTTTTTTTTTTTTTTTTTTTTTTTTCAGGACTGAGGTTCAAACTCAGGACCTTGCACTTGCCAGGCAGGCACTTGTGCCACGGAGCTATCCCCCAGTCCGCTTGTTTTGTTGATAATGTCATGCTTTTCTGGAATAAGATGGAATTTCAGTGGAGGGTATAATGTCCTTTCTGATTAATATAAAGCAAACAGGTTAGGAATCTTATTAAATCTGCAAACGCTCCTTTTACCATATAATGCAACATTGTCATAGGGGTAATATCTCTTCATATTAAAAAGTTTCTTTCACAGTGAAGGGCAAAAACTATATAGCGAGTGTACACTGCTGGACAAGAATGTTAGAAGCCTTATAAATAAGGCAAAATGAGTTAGTTGATGAAAATTAAAGTAAACCTTCTGCTTTAACATTTTTATACAAAATCTTATCTTTCACAGTTATGAATAATTTAACGATGTGAACAAAAGTCTTTTTAGATGGGTAAATGTATCATTCATTGAATGCTTCTCATGTTCCATTATCAGATTTTAAATTATTGCAATTCTATTAGGGAGGCTTTTAGTTTTTGTTTTACAGATACAGAAATCAAAGTTTGGCAGCACAGAGTTACTTAATGTAGAGCATAAAGCTATACACGGAGGAATTCACTGAGCTCTTCCTGACTCCATACAGTATGCTCTAGGTACTATATTACATTAGCAAATGTAAACTGGAACTAGAGTTTAAAATATATAATGACTTCAACATATAAAGATCTAAGCACTAACAGCCAGATACAGAATAAAACCAGAGGCACAGAATTGAGAAGAATTGTAAGAATTGTTGATTGAATTGTAATAGTAATATTCCTGATAGTACAGTTAGATTTTACCACCTAAGTTTTCATATTTCCATAGGATAGCATTTTATTGGTTAATAATCTTTTCATAGCAAGGACTTGTATTTATACACACTGTAAATGACAATGTAAAAAACACAATCACCCCTCATGCTCAATCTTTTTTCTTTAGGATCTTTGGGAGATTTGCTCTCTATTTTCAGATGAAGAAGAGTTGTGATTAGTAAGTTGAGTTGTAATTATTTTCCCTCTTTGCTTGCTTAGAAATTTAATGGCAAATTTATGGCTTCTCTGTATCATGTGTCTGACTTTATGGCCAACATTCACTCTTTCCTTGGGCAAACTTCATCTTCATTTAATGTATTTTATTTCTGTAAGGTGTCTTAAATTGTTTTGCAAGTAGCCAGAGCATGAATTAAACAAATATTTGAATTAAAATTTAGGCAGTGATCTCTGAAAATGATATTCTCATGCTGAGCTATACCAATTCTTCTAACCCAGGTGAACTTGACATTGTGTCATCAACCTGTATGTTACTTATTGTCAGTAGATCACATGGTTTGGCTCAGGAACTGCATTATAAACACTATGCTTTGGATTTACTGATAAGATTTCCATTCTTATGTTGTATTTTTAATTTAAGAAGTAATTGAATGCAAAGGATATTAAAAAGAGAGTTGCTTGAAATTAAAATCCTTCAAGAACTACTTCACAAGCTGTGTCAGCTCAATTTAGATAAAAACGTGCTGACAAAGATTCATAGAAAGTGATGTATCAGCAATGTGATGATTGGCAGAAGTAAACACCCAGTGCCTCGCTTTCATTTTTAGAAATATAAACTGTGTTAAAAAGACGATGCAAGAGAAATAGGTTGTAAATGTGATGTAGAATTTTATTGTGATGATAAGTTATTTGAAAGAGTTCATAGAAATAACTATAAAAATTGATAGAGCAAAAGTTGGCAAAGGAAGTAAATTGAAAAGTCTAGGACAACATAAAAATTCTAGGACAAAAAGATTGGAAGGAGATGGAATACAAAGAAGATATAAGATCTTATTCTAAAAATTATGGAAAATATGTGAATCACAGTGTATGAGGGCCCGGTAAAAGACACACATGTCCTGGAGGCTTTGCTGAGTACAGCACAACACAGGGCTGAATAGTGACTGGTGCAAAGATTTCATGCAGTGACGGTGATAAACCAAAGTACTAAACAGAAGACTGCAGAGGAGTGAGAGGTTTTTAAGAGCAGGGGGTGCTGACAGGTGCAGAGCCTATGTGCATTTGAGGTACATCCTGATAAGATGCTAAGTGCAGCAGAAAACTGAATGAGAACAACAATGACTTGCTCGATATTAACATTCTTGTGAAAATGAGGGGAAAGTAAGGCTCATATTAAATGTATTGATTCCAATTGATTAGATTTACTTTAATTATTTGACCCTTAGATAGAAATGAGCTGAGACAACTTTACTCATTTAATTAGAATAATGAGGCCAATTGACCTAAATGTAATCTATTGCAGGGATGCCTGTTTTAGTTTCCTATGGTTGCTGGAACAAATTACAACTTCTGTGGCTTCAACACAGTCCTGGAAGTTGCAAGTTCTTATCTACTTCTGGGTTGAAATTAATGTGTCTTGAATACATTTTCAGGAAGGCTCTAAGAAGTACTTTGGTTCTTTGATTCTTGTCTTCTCATGCATCTGGTGGCTTCCAACATGCTTTGTCTTGTGAATATATATATTTGTGGATACATATATATGTGGGTATGAATATATGTACTATATAACAATATTAATCTATTACTATATATTGCTAACATATAGTAATATAATAATATACATTATATATATATATATATATATATATATATATATATATATATATATATAGTACTATATATATTCCTCAAATCTAGCAAGTACAAATTTCTACTTTCTGTATCTTCTCATCACCTACTCTGCATATGTAGTAAGAATAGATGTGATAGCAGTTCAGAAGCACCTGGATATAATTCCAGGGTCAAGAGCTTTTCTTTATTTTTCTTTACTGTATTTGGTACAGGGTATCATTACACAGCTTGGACCCATGATGATCCTCCTGTTTTCAGCTTCTGCAGCACTAGGATTATAGGTATGCGCAACCACCACTGGACTTGGTGGCCGGTTCAGCCTACCCAGAATTTGTGGCTGACACTGCATGTGGTGCCGCGGATCAAACCCTTGCCTCTGTGCTTACCTAAGCAGGCACTTATTCCACTGAACTGAATCACTGGTCCTTATTTAATAATATCTCAAAGACCTTTTCCCCAATCAGACAAAACTTAAATTTTGCAGATTAATGCATGACATTATGGGAAGTCATCAGTTAGTCTACTATAATTCTCAATTTAAATATGTGTTTAGCATACAATAAGAATTTTGCTATAAAGTTGCTTATTTTACAAGTTAGGTATATCTCTCTAGATATCTCAGCCCACTTTTATTTATTATAACAAAATTCTTGAACTTGGATACTTGTAAAAATAGGACATTTATTTTTGCTTCTAATTTTGAAGGCTCAAATCCATGGTCCATGGTTCCTTCTGTCTGACACAACCTGGTGTACTAACAGAAAGAGAAACCAGCCCATTCAGTAGAGCCAAGTACACAGGATGGTTTCTTTAATAGCAACCTGTCTTTGTGAGCACTAACTGATTCCACAAGACCAGCATTAATTCCTTTCAAGAATGATAGTACCTTGAGCAGCTCTAGTTTCCCCTGATGAAAGGTTGCATCACATCTACATCCCAGTGCTGGTAACAATGCAGTGAACCTGAATGCTGGAGTAGGTGTGGCCACAACTAAATCACGTGAGGTCTATACATCCTCTATAAGGAGACAATGCTCTTTGAATTACCATGTCATTCAAAGAATTAAATGAAAAGGTATTCTAAAAGTGTGTTGTAGATGATAAACTGCTAATCAATTATAAAATAGTGTTAATACCTAAATAAGATTCTACAGTTATATTCTAATAAAGTATTGGCAGTATTTTACAGTAATTAGTATTAAATGAGATACCATTATAATATTATATGTCAGGAGTCTCTAGGGTTGATCAGACCCCTGGTTACATGAGAGTGTAACAGTAGGCAATCGAAAGACAAAGGACAAATATCAAGATGCAAGGGGACAAGAAGGATCCTGTCTTTAGTGTACAGGCACAACAGTCTGTGGTTGATACATTTTTGTTGGCAAGCAACAAGCACAGAGGAGGGGATACTGTAAATTTTTGGAAATAGCAACTGAGTAAATGGGGATATATTGACAGAGTTGAAGTCTTACTTCTCTAAATCAACATGCCTGAACTCTTTAGATTGACTTCAGAAAATATTACCTTGCCTTAGGAGTGCTGTGGCTCCCAGCTTTCTCTGCTCAGCCAGGAAGCATGCAGCCTTCTGCATATGTCTTCTCTCAAAGCAGGCCATATCAGCCTCTAAGCCGTAGGACCCCAGCCATTTAGCTGAATCCTCAGCATAGTAAAATATCATTTCATGTCCTCTGTTCCTCAGAACTCTTTATTTTTATGCTCTTCATTTTAAAAGTATAAATATAATGTCAGAACAATTTAGAATTAATTTTAGATTTTAATTAAATGTGTTAATACATGTATAATACATAGAAAATTATTAAATAATAGATTAATGCTATTGGCCACATAAAAAAGTTGATACTACGACTAGTAAAGTAACTTCATAATAAATAAGTGCTCTGGATAATTGTTCAGGAATTTGGGAAAATATTACATAAAAATGAGAAGGAGACTGTAGAAAGAGAACGGAGTTTGTGGAAATTTTTTGATGTTGAGTTTTAAATGTAAAACATTGATTTTGAATTAGCCCTGCTTTCAAAATGCTTTATTTTTTCATTTATTATTATTTAAGGTATCTACTTTTTTATCTTCAGCACTCGATATGCATTTGTTATTTGTACAATTTGTTATTTGGACTGGTATAGTGGTAATGCATATAGAAGACTAGGATTCTTGGCAGTCCAGATCCATGAGGGACTGGGATGAAGGAAGTATTAGTACTGATGACCCTTGTACCATGGATTTATGAATTTCTGTGCATGAGGATTTGGTTTAATGAGATAAGTACACAAACAGTTGAAAAACA
>PVJA010013391.1:0-32532 GCA_004027025.1 Myocastor coypus
GGGCCCCTACTCTTCTCTTGTTGCTGTTAGAAATGCCCGACACCCAAAATGAAGAAGGGAAAGATTTATTTAGCTCTCAGTTACTGGAGATTTCAGTCCATACTTGGCTGGCTCCAAGGCTGAGTGGCACATGGCAGAGAGCAGCAGTTCATGGCGGTGGAACAACAATATGGTGACAGAGGCAACTGGCCAACCAGGAGAGCAGAGAGCAACAGCATCAATCTGACTCTCTGTCTCTCTTTATATTACATTCAGGCTCTCTGCCTCAGCCTGTCTGCCTTAGACCACACCCATAATCCCTGCAATACTCAGACTGATAACCCCATTAGTACTAAAACACATAATCCTAGTGGATCATGAGTCAAGTAATTCCAGCAGTGCTCAGACACATAATCCCATCAGTACTAAAACATAATCCCAGTGGATCATGAGTCGAGAGTCTCAAACTCTAGAAGTCCCTGTCTCAAGATTGCATGAGGCTTTGGGGTGACAACTAGACATAAACCTTAACAAGCATCATATTGGATTTGGATTTTAGAGCATTTTTCAGAGCATTTTGGATTTTGAATGGTAAACCTATTATATGTCTTAGAGATGATAAACCTATTATATGTCTTAATGTGGTTTTCTTCATATCCTTTATTTGCATTTTATTGAACTTTTTGGTTCCATTGATTTATAGTTCTCATTAGTTAGACAAGATTTGTCCTTTATTTCTTTATATATTTTTCTGCCTTCCCTCCTCAGGGCCTATAATGATGTGCATAATATGGCTTAAAAAAAAAACTTAGGTTTTTTGCTGTGTGTGGTGGTGCATGCCTGTAATCCCAGCACTTAGGTGGAGTAAGGAGGATCGTCGAGTTCAAGGCTAGCCTGGGCTACACAGTGATTTTAAGACCAGTCTGAACTACTTAGTGAGACCCTGTCTCCAAAATTAAAAAAAAAAAAACAAAAAAACAAGAAAACTCCCAACTTTATCTAGTGTTTTAGGTCTATGAGGTACAATTAAAACTGTTTTATTCTCAGCCAGGGAGATAGCCCAGCAGCATGAGCGCCTGCCTGGCAAGTGCAACGTCCTGAGTTCAATTCCCAGTACCCCCCCAAAAGCCAAAACAAACAACTAACCTGTTTTATCCTCACATGTTATGTCTGTGTCGTTTCTGGTTCAATTTTGGTTGATAAATTAATTTTCCATTTTTTAAAAATGTATTTTCCCGATAACTAGATGTCAAACTTTATCTTGTAAGTTGCTAAATAATTTTGAATTTTGTACGAACATTTCTGTAAATAGTTTTGCCCATTTTTCTGGGATGAATATATGTTACTTGAAATTAGAGCATTGAGACTCACTTTTATTATTTCGGTGGGACCAGGGCCAGCTCTTACAGCTGATTATTCCTCATTACCGAAACAAAAACTCCTGTGTTCTCGCCCCTAAGCCTTGCGTATCCTCAAGTTCCGTCCTGGTGGGAACAGGCTCAGCTTGAAGCGTGCCATGAGCACCCAGCACCCTGCACACTTCTGGCCCTTTGAGCTCCTTCCAAGTTGAGGGTAGTTTTTCTCACACCTTACACGCCGATCAGTGTCCAGGCAAATACCTGAGGAGAGTCCTGCGCAGGCTTTTGAGTCTGCTGGAGTAGCTTTCTCCTCTGTTGCTTAGACCTGTACACCTGGGCCTTTCCGATTCTCAGCTCCATTCCTCAACATGATGGCTCTGCTTCAGTATCCCCTCCCTCCTTGGGCTTCTAGCCCGGAAGCTTGGAAGACAGGAAGCTGGCAGTGCTGGGCCTCACCTTAGTTTCTTTCCATCTGTCTGGAGTCAGTGTTCTTTGCTGCCTCAAGTTTCATTTCTAAAAACAAATTTCTGCTGTTTCACAGATTTTTGTCCAGTATTTGGTGTTTCAGGTAGAGTAGCAAATCCTGTTACAGTCCAGGCTGGGAGCAGGATTGTCCTAGCGACTGTATACTCCTGGCTTATCTCAGCCATGTGGGCAACCATGGATACTTGTGTCCTATAGTGTGCAGGGTGGCTTTTGTCTACATCTTACCGCAAAATTTTATAGGACTCTGTCCTAGGAGAGAGACTTGACTAATCCAATTGAGTGTGACTTCTATGCTAGCAATATCAACAGTATAGGAATCCAAGAGAAGACCTAGAATTTTCCTTTGTGATCTTTTTTTTTTTTTTTTTTGGCAGAACTGGGGATTGAACTCAGGACCTTATACTTGCCAGGCAGGCACTTGCGCCTCTGAGCTATCTCCCTGGCCCCTTCCTTGGTAATCTTTCAAATGCTGATTGTTGCACTGGGTTCACTTCCATCTTCAAGTAGATCAGCAGTGCTTTATTTATATGCAAGATGTGTATGTAAATGTGGAAGAGGCTAAAACGCAAAGCCCGGTAAATGTTGCTGCTAGAGACTTGTAATCCGAATTGACATTGTTCATTTGATCATCACTTTGTGAATATGCCCGTAAAACCAGCTGCCGACCCACGTGGGCCGTCATCCACACTGTATTCCCCCACTTGCCATACAAAAGGACTCATGATAATCACGGCTTACTGTTTGAAGCCCCATGAGAAACTTCATTGAATGTTTTCTGAAATCGAAATGTTGAAAAACAAGATTATTTTGGCACAATTTTTGTCATCTGCTTGAGGTCTTATGTGGCTCAGAGGTTTTAAACAGGAGGTTGTGATGTGATACTAAGAATTTATATAATGTTGCAGTTCTTAGAACTTGAGGTTTCCTTTTTTTGGGTCAGTCATCCATTGTTTTGGCGTTCTGTTGCCAATCCGATTCTTCATTTTCTTTTCCATGTGGTGCCATGGATTGAACCACGGTCCCTGTGGTTGCCTAAACTTGCCTAAGCAGGTGCTTTTAATGACTGTCTCTTGTGGCTGCCATTGTGGTAGGGTTCTCCCCAGAGGCCCTGAGGTGTGGCTGTCTTGTGACTTGCTCTGTGTGGAGCGGCTCAGTCTCGAACAGTAAGCTCCTTCTCCAGAAGGCTTCTGCTGGGACCACTCCAAGGTCTGGTGGTGCTGCTGTGGGTTTCTTCTCCAGGTCTGCTCTGCCAGGCAAATGAACCACTTTCACATCGAATCCCCACACTGGCTCACAGCCTGCAACAACCGTGTCCGCTGTGCTGAGGTCTGCTTGTCCTTTGTCACCACTGTGGCTGCCACCCTCTCCAGGCTGGCGCTGCCTTGCAGAATTGGTCCCCCTATTGTGGACAGTGTGGAAGACTTCAAGCTTTTTTATTCATATGGCCTTTCTGCTTTTTCCATGTTTTTTTTTTTTTTTCTCTGAGACGGGGGTCTCATTGGGTAGTGTAGGCTGCCCTTGAACTTGTAGCAATCTTCCTTGAGTCTCCTGAAAGCTGGCATTATTGGCATGTGCCGCTGTGCCAGGCTTTCCTTGCTTTTTAACTTTCTTATCACCTCCTTTTGTTTTTGTGTTTTGATTGTTGGAGTTCTCACTCTCCTCTTCTCAGGGTGCAGTTTCTCCTTTCAAACTCTTACATCTTGTTGCCTTCCACAGATGCCTCCTGTGGGTCTTCTGCATACTGAGTGCTCTGCAGTGCTCTACAATTCTCAGTCAGGGCCGTTTCTTGGGGTGCTCAGATCTTTCAGAGCTGCTCTGAGTTTTAGCCTATGACACTGATACTGAGAGGTTAAAACCTCCCTGTGTGATTTTAGATTAATTTACTGTTTCTTTTGAGTCTGTGTCATCCTATACATACACAATTTAAGCTGTTTTTCTCCTGGTGAGTAAAATCATTATTGTTTTCCACTACAGGGTTGTTGACTGCCATAATTTAAGAAAAAAAAAATTACTGTGCTAAAGTTCACTATCACTGCTTGATACAAGGTTTTCATGCGTTCAATTTTGTGTTCTGCTTCTCCATTCAGGTTATCAGTTGATTGGGAGCCACTCTGGGGTGAAGCTTTGCAGGTGGACAAAGGTATTTATTTGCTTTTATTAAAAATATTTCCAATTGAAAAAAAAATATTTCTATTACGTGACATTTTAGTGGCTATTATGTAGAGTCACTAGGTTTACTAGTACAAGTATAATTTACATTTAATGAAATGCACAGATTTTGGTTGACTTTCTTTTTCTTTTTTTTTTGTATTTTAGAGAAAAGTCTATAGTGTGTTCAGGGTCTTACTACTAGATTGGACTTGTAGTGATCCACCTGTTTATAGCCTCCCAATACCTGGGATTACAGGCGTATGCCACCATACTAGTCTCAACTACTGTTTCAATGCACCTTGGGGATGGAGCTGGCATGGCAGGCCTGGGGATTGAACCCCCAGCCCTCTGCCTGCTTGCTTGCACTTTAATTGGCTGAGCTATTTGGCCAGCCCAATACTTGAGAAGGGTTTTTTTTTTTTTTTTGGCTGGCTCAGGGTGCCTTAAGAACAGGTCTCATGTTCCATGTAGAGGAGGGGATTGAACCGTGGTTGCCAGTGCCTGAGTGACTTTGCTGAAGCATGCGCTTCAATCAGCTGAGCTACATGGCAAGCCCCTTGGTTGACTATCTTAAAATGAGTTGAGCAAGTATGGGTGGATATAGAACACAGAATCCAGTAGAGGCAGAAATCCTTTCCCTAACCCTGGTGAAATGACTTGTGTCCATTTACAAGCTCACCTCCTCCCCATCAGCCGTTGTTCTAGTTCTCCTTTTCTTATGCATTCTTGCCTTTTTAAAATCTTGCATGAGTGGTGTGTGAGATGACGGGTAGTGTTTTGTGAGTGGCTTCCTAACTTGACATACTGTTCCTGAATTGCAGCATGTATCAGAGGTTTATTTTGTTTCTGCTCAGTGGTATCCCATTGTGTGAAGGTGCCACGGTTTGTTTTGTCTGTTGATAGGCATTTGCTTTACTTTCAGTGTTTAGCTGTGAATTTCCTATGAATAAAAGTGCTATGAATTTTCTTTTACAAAGCTATTTGTTGTAATGTATTTCAGTTGTCCTTGGATGAACACCTAAAAGTAGAATTGTAGGCCAGAGTGGTTTTATTTTACATTTGCTGGCAGCTACTGCTGTTGAAGTGGACCTTTTCATGGATATATCGGCCTTTATAGATGGAAAATGCCTGTTATAATTGTGTTCAGGTTGTGTTAGTCTAGATTGATGATTAGAAGTTCTTGATACCTTGTGGCTATGGATCTTTTAGCAGATGTGTACTGTGCTATTTCTCCTCTGTGGCTTCTTGCCATTTCCCAAGGGTATTTTTTGAAAGTTTTAATTTGGATACTGGATACTGTCCAGTTTTTTTTTCTTTAATGGTTTGCTTTTTGTATTATATGATATCTTTGCTACTAACCAAAGGTGTATGAGATATTCATTTTCTTTTGAAGCTTCTGTGTGGCTTTAACTTTTACCTTCAGGTCTTTGATTCATCTTGAATGAGGTAAGTGTCATATGACCGTCCAGTTGTCTTGGTGCCATTTGTTGAACACTTCCCTCTCTCTATTGAGGTCTTTTAGGTCTGTAGGGCAATCTGTTGTGTATGGATAGGTCTGATTTCCAGACTTTTCATGTTGTGTACCAGTATATATTTTTGTACCCTAAAGCTAATACACATTGTCTTGATTACTGTAGCTCTTCGGAGTAAGTCTGAAGTTAGGTAGTGTCAGTTTTTTTTTTTTTTTTTTTGTGGTCTTAGGAATTGAACCCAGAGACTTGCACATTAAGTGCTGTTGTACTCTTAATTTTGACCGTGACCCACCACATGAGGTCAGGTGTAGAATTTCCTACTTGTGGCATGTCAGCACTCAGTGATTCAGATTTTGGAGCATTTAGCGTTTGGATTTCAGACTAAGGATGTTCAATGTTATCTTCACCTGTGTTAATAAGATGAAAGTGAAGCAGCGAAAGGCATGCACACGAGGACCGCACCTTGTTCTCGCTGAATTGAGCAGCTTCTCTCCTAAAATTGTGGTTTGGAATTCTAGACTGTTTCCTCAATTTTAGGTCACAGACAAGACACAGTTAATGTTACCTTGAATCATGTGAATAGTTTTCTACCACTTAATGACAAGTAAAAAGCAAGACAATAAACCCTGTCCTAATTTGTAGTATTTGGAGACTATCGTAGTATAAATACTCCCACTGTAGCTGATTTCAAGCCACCAGTGTGATACATCACCAGCAACAGAGTTGGAAAGGAAAGCACACTTTTATAGAATACCTTCACAAGATAGACACAATCTCTGAATAACCTCAAGAGCATAGATAATAGTGACATAATAACTGAGGTTGATGAACTTTATTGCCTTTGCTTTTAAAGTTTACTTTAAGTTTATCACGTTTTCCATTTCCTTGACATTTGTTACTATCTTCTTTTTATTATTATACTCATTCCAGTGGGTTTGAAGTGATATCTTTTCTCTTTTAAAGGTCTGAGGGCTGTGGCGTAGCTCAGCAGATTAAGTGCCTACTTAAACAAGTGTGTGAGGTTCCTGCCCTGCCTCTGGGTGGGCTTAGTGGGCCAAGTCAGGGTGTGGTGACCACACCTGTAATATTGACACTGGGGAGACTGAAAACAGGAGGATCAGCTGTGTAGTGAGACCATATACTAAATACATGAAAAAAAAAAAAAAGGCTTGATTTCCATTTTCCTGATAGTGATTTTGAGTACCTATTCTGTTCTGTTGTGTTTTCTTGAGACAGGGTCTTGCAATGCAGATCAGGCTGGCTTTGCGCTCACTTTTGTACCCCAGGTTGGTCTTGAACTCACAGTGATCTTCCTGCCTCAGTCTTCTGAGTGCTGCGATTACAGGTGTACGCCACCACGCCTGACCCGAGCATCTTTTCATGCCTACTCGATGTTTGCATATCTTCTTCAGGGAAACCTCTCAAGTCCTTTGCCAGTTACTACATTGGTTGTCTTATTGTTGGATTGTAAGAGTTCTTCATTCTGGGTAATGGTTCCCTATCAGGCACATGATTTACCTCTTCCACTGCTGATTGTAGACCTCAGAACATGTTTAGAGGCTCTTCTACGGGAGCTTAGCTGCTTGTATATCCCTGACCAAGGAAACAGTCCTCTTCCATTGGCGAGGGGTGTCCTCCTCTGCCCAGTGCACAGTTTGGGGAGTGGTACACATGGAGTGGTGAGGAAGAGGAGGACTCCTGCCTAGCCAGCCATATCAGCCAAATCAGTCCTGGCAATCACTGGGGTGACAGATGCCACCACCAGACCCGTCATATCCTCCACTGTTGGTGGCACTATTGCAGGAAGAGAAATGCTGTGAGACTCTGGTGACTGAGCTTCAGGTGCATGGGACCTTGAGATCAGTGGTGACACAGCTTTTAGAAGCTTTAATGATATATCAGCCGGGCCAGCACGCATGCTATGTAATCATCACTATTGTTCTAGAACTTTCTCCAGCCTGTCCTGTCTTCGGCAGGGTGTTCTGTATGCAATTATTATAGAAGTGTTCTCACTGCTGTCATCATCATCATCATCTTCATCATCTTCATCACTGTTATCATTTTATTTGACACAGGATTGTGCTCTGTAGTTCAGAGTGGCCTTGAACTCACTTTGCACCCCAGGCTGGCTTTGAACTTCCAGCCATTCTGCTACCTCAGCTTCCTGCCTTCTGGGGACTACAGATGGGTGCCACCATGCCTGAGTCCTCACTGCTTTTATTACCTTCAGGGTGACAGTTCTACATAAGCCAGCCTTACTTTTTCAGTCACCCTTGGTTTTTTAAATTTCTGTGGTAAAATGTTTCTATTCAGGGTTCACACTTCTGCTTGTGTTGTCTTGTCCTTTCCATGGCCCTGTCCAGTGTATGCCTGCCCTCCTTGGACCAGCCTTTTCTCTTGTATCTTGTTGTCTTTGCCAGGAGACACATGTCTGCAGCTTTCTCCTCCATTGGTCCTGCCCGCATCTCCATTATCCACAGTTGACTTTGTCGCTTGGTAGTTCAGCTACCCTGATGGCAGTCTCTGACAGAGAACCTGGCTTTTAGCCCTGTGGTTTTAAAAATATCAGACATTCTCCACAGGTCTCTGTCCCATCTTTTTTATGGACCCCTGCTATTATATGTGACTGAGAAACCTTATTTTTAATAAACATTTCTATTACTCTGTTTTCATCCTAATATTCATGGATATTCCAGCAGATTATACTTGCTTTGTCTTCTGTCATGTTATTTCTCTTTGTGACAGTATGCCAATGTCTTATTAATAAGTTAATTAATTTGAATACTTCTCATGTCTATAATTTTTTTTTCAGTCCAGTTATTTTTTTAATCATATCAGATTTAATGTATTCTGTTTATAGCTAGTATTTTGTAGCATTTTCTTTACCATCACTAAATTGAATGTGCAGATAGTATAATATATACATAATTTGTAAGCAAATCAGTGTTTGTATAACTATACTATAAAAGAAAGGAAATACTTATTAAATATTATGTATTTTTGTGCAAAAATGATCTGAAATTGCTACTTTAGAAGGCATAATAAAGCAGCTGCTTACATAATATTGGATATGTTTAAATGGATGGATAAGTTTAAATGGTAAGTTTAAATGTAAGAGAAGTGAAAAAACATTGCAAGTTATTCTGCATGAGAAGTAAGAAAAATCCTGGCTTACATATCTATGAGAAGGTAAAACTAAATAACTGAAGTAGGTTCCATAAATCAACCAATCTTATCACAATAGGGAAAACGAAAAAATGGAATGCATAGTACATGTACTGAGTCTCATTTATAAATCATGGAATCAGAATACTTTCCCATCTGGGACTCAGGGGTAGTGATGGGGTATCACAGAAAATGAATCTCCTGTTTTGAAACCCTATGTCTTTGAGACCTCCATTCTGTCTCTAATTTATGACAAGACTGTGGAGATCATAAGTTGGATTTAGCATGCTTATGATATGATCAGCAAGCCTAGGGAAGTGATCCTGACTAGCTCTTCTAGAGCTTTCTTTTAGTAATACAAACAGCCTGCTCTGGCATATGTGCCTTAGTTTTGCCACCACTGGCCTCGGGCTACTTGTGTCTACCTTTAGGGAAATCCTAAGTCCTGGACTCTAAGGACACTGCTTTGAGTGATCTGAGTTGTTGGCAGCATTAAGATGAGTTGTTTCCAATCTTCTGATCTGTCTGATACTTTGTGTATAGCCCCATGTCTTATGCCTGCTTCTAGAAGAGAGGAATAATTTCTCAGTTTTTACCTTTTAAACTTCGTGTAAGTACCTCTCACTGGTGGATCTAAATTAAAACCTTTCAGACAATGCTATCTGAGCGATTTGATGTTTGGATTTCTTGCCTTTGCTTAGAAGGGCAGGCATGCAACCATTAACAGAAAATATCTAGCAGTGGACTCACTGCTTGTCAGCACCTATCTATCCTTCTACCTATAATTAATGTTTTTAATCAATAAGGCATTTGCTTCTACCTAACAAGTTGCAAATAACTCTTACACAAGTATCCCTTATATGCCCGCCCTTCATGTTTGCTTCCTGAGATAGTTCAGGCTGGCCTTGAACTCACTATGCAGTGCAGAGTGGTCTGGGACTACAGGCGAGTGCTACCATCCCTGGCCCTTTAAGTGTCTTTGAATCTCATACCTTTTTTACAAATGTATTTGCTACAGGGTCTCACTATGCAGTTTGGACGTGTAGTGATCCTCCTTCAGCCTCCTCAGCATTGGGATTACAAGTGTGTACCACTATGCCCAGTCTTGGTGCACAGGGTTGGGAGCAGTGGCATATAGTGCCAAGGAACGAACCACGGTCCCTGTACTTGCCTAAACAAGTGCTTAGTTTACTGAGCCATCTAGCTATCTCATCGGCCCTGGATCTTACACCTTGTCTTAGTTACTTTTCTCTCATTGCTGGGACAAGTACCCGACACTCAAGATGAAGGAAGGAAAGGTTAATTTAGCTCACAGTTTGTGGAGGTTTCAGTCCATATTCGGCTGGCCTAAGGCTGAGTGGAACAGAGCAGAAAGTATCCAGTTCATGGCAGCAGAACAGCAACGAAACGGTGACAGAGGTAGTCAGCCAATCAGGGCAGCAGAGCAACAGTGCAACAGTGCGAGTTTGTCTCTCTGTCTCACTTTATATTATTATATTCAGGCTCTCCGCCTCAGCCTATCTGCCTTAGGCTATACCCATAATCCCATCAGTATTAAAACACATAATCCCAGTGACTCATGAGTCAAGTCTCAATCTATAGAAGTCCCCACCCCATGACTGCATGAGGCCTTTGGGGGACACCTAGACATAAACTATAACGCACCTTACCTAGCTTGGTTAAAGAGTTGACACAGAGGATGGATATATATGTGTGTGTGTGTGTGTGTGTGTGTGTGTGTGTGTGTGTGTGTGTGTAAGAAACCATGCTTAGATACAGTTGTCTGCTTACACCTAGTCACCTAGTTTTACGTATAACTTTTTTTTCTCTACTCAGGCCTTGCCGTCCTTGTGTCATATCAATACCTTAGTCCATCTTGAGCCAGCAGTGGCCCCTCCTTACCATTCTGCTTTACTGCTCTACCTTTGGGCCCCCACAGGGCCCCACACATTTCTTGTTTTCATTGCACAGCAGCAGCGCTGTTTCTTGGCGATGGGAATCAGTAGCTCAGGCAGCACTGACATCAGCTTCCATGGCTGGCTCTGTAGCATCAGGAGCTGCAGGGAGCTCTGTGATGGTGTCAACTGCCGAGAACTGCAGCGCGTCCATCGTCTGTGATTCTGCCCTGATTGAAAGCTGACAGGTGGGCCTGCAGAGATTCATGGGTATCAGCAAAGCACACAGAACTCATATGTTAGAGGCAAAAAGCACCCGGCAGCTTGATATTCATGTTCACGTTGGTTTCTTTGCCCTCAGGTACCAAGGAGGGGGTGTGGAGGTGGACTTAAGAAAATGGTGGGTGCCCAGTGGGTTTATGCTGGTTTTAGTAAGTACCCAGTCCTCAGGACAGCTGTTTGTAAACCGGTATAAGCTTTGTCTGGAAGGGAGACATTAATCTTTATTGTCTTCTTCACTAGAGGGAGACACTACCTCTGCCTTGAAAAGAATAGTCTGTAACTAGAGCAGCCCATAGAGGTACACAAAGGCCACGCAGAATCGCCTGTTAGTACGGGTTTTCCTTCAGCGTGATGGGAACATCCTTTCCATGCGAACCTGAGACCAGAGTTGGAATTGTGAAGCTGGGGAGCAGCAGGGGAGTGCCATGTTGATGGTGATGGAGACAAAAGCCATGCTTAGTCCCCAGCTCTGCCCTCCAGGGCTTTCTTCGTGAGGGGAGCGTTGGCTCTGTGTGCTGCATGCTACAGGATCGAAGCCATATGCTTTGTATCTAACCATGCAGCCAGGATGGCCACTCACTAGATGTTGCTACAGAACTCGTGAAATGTGGCCACTGGGACTGCCAAACAGAATTTTACATTTTATGTGATTTTAATTCATTTAACATTCAGTATAGTCATAAGCTGCACAACGACATTTCAGTCACTGGCGGACTGCATATGTGACCGTATTGGCCTATCAGCTGGGGTGTGCAGTAGTGGTGTCATCTGGGCTTGTGTAAATATACTCTGTGGTGGTCCCATGATGACTGAGTTGTCCAGAAACACATTTACTTCCTTGATAAGGGTTGGGGACCCAGCTGACACCTGGAAAGAAGCTGATCCAGGCTTCCTGGGGGAGGTGTGGGACATAAGAACCAGGTTGCAGCAGCCAGTGGCAGCTGCCAGCCATCTTGACTGGCTGTTTAGCCACAGCCAGATTCCCCTGTGTACAGAGCTATGTGGTGACCTCAGCCCAGGCTCACAAACTGTGGGCAAAGAACACACAGGTGTTCAGGGGTGCGTGAAGTCACTGGCTTTAGGGCAGTGGTGCGAGAGAAGCAGTGGCCGTCTAAGCCAGTTGCTACTTTTCACTTGTAAGGAAGTGGGTGTGGGCTGCTGCTTCTCCAGTGGGCGCCAGCTGTGCATGGTAGAGAGGTCAGTCATGGAGTAGTGGCGAGGCCTGAGCCGCTGAAAGTCCCAAGCCGAGGCAACTCGTGAGCTGGACATGTGGATTTAGGTGACAGTGCTAGAGAAGCCAAGGAAATGGGGTTTTCCTTTTTCCTCAGTTTCGTCTCAGGGGTGTTTTGCTGGAGAGATTACAGGTTGGTGAGTATTCCATCTAGTATATTATATGGCTTGGAATCATTTTCTAAACCTCAGTCATCTCAGTGGAATCCTGGGGGCCAGCAGGGTTTTATTTTAGCCAGAAAAACAGATAAAGTACTGATAGTAGAGAATTTAATTTGATAAAACCACTTAATGTAATTGAGAATGTGTTCCCATTCTGACTACTACAGTGCCCTGATTTGGAAAATACTTGTGTGTTTTATTTCATAATAAAAAATACTGAGCCTGTCATGCTAGCCCCGTCCCTGGATGAGACTGGGCCTGGTGGCATATGCCTGTAATCCCAATGCTTGGGAGGCTGAAAAACAGGAGGGTCACTACAAATCCAGTCTGTGTAATGAGATCCTGTAGACCCTATATGAAATTGAAATACATACATATCTCCTATATATGGAATAACTATGTATGTGTGTGTATATATGCACACATATAGATACCTAGATATACACACACATATGTACACTCCCACATACAATGTATAGCAAAAGTAAGTTGATATTGTTAGAAGTATATATTTGATCTTTATTTTTGGTTCCTGATACAAGAGCATCAACACCCTTTGCTGTTTCCTGAGTGGCTGAGGTAAGGGAGGCTTCTGTAATACACAACATACACCTGCAAGCAGGTGTCAGCTGTGGACCCCAGGTGGGTGCCAGCGATTTAGTTCAGTTCCGCTCTGATCCCTTAGAATCAGCCTCCTACAAGTCACCACACTGAGAGTCACCTCACTGATAGGAACTTGGTTTTGCTTGACAGGGCTTCCAGCACTTCGTTTGTAGTTTATCTGGGTGTGGTTTTCTTTGGGTTTATCCTATTTGTGTTTCCTTGAATCTCCTAAACCTGTAAGTTTAAGGCTTTGACCAAATTTAAGAGCTGTTTGATCCTTATTTTTTAAGTTTTTCTGTACTTCTCCTTCTGAAAGTCCAGTGAGACAGTGTTAGATCTTTTGATATTCTCCCACTTGTCTTCAAAGCTTCTCTTTTTTTTCCCCATGTTCTCCACAATAGTGCTTTTTTCACTATTCTTTGGGTTCACTGACTTACCTCTTTTATCTTTCCCTTCCTATAATAGCTGCTTTCAAGTTCTTGTCCTGTAATTTCAATATTTGGTTTGGAATGTCTGGTATGGAATATATTAAATGTTTTTCCCCTTGAGCATTAGTCACATTTTCCTGGATCTTTAGCATCCAAGACTTCGATGCGATTTAAATAGAAAGGTGTAGTATTAAGACCAGAGCCTGCCTGGTAGCTTTTCGGTGAGTTCTAAAATGTGCTTTATGTCAAAACCTTTATTGTGATGGTGGATGAGTTCGGGGCATGGGGAGTGATCTGTAACTTCCTGTAAGGCCAGCCAGGCCAGAGTGTGCACCTAGAGGAGCAAGTGGCACTGTAGGTGCCGGGAACGGGGAGGCGGGTTGTGTGGGGCAAGTAGTAGTCGTGGGCCACGCAGCCACATTCTGGTGACAGAGGTAGTCAGGTAGTGGAGGATGCTGCTGCTTCCAGGATTATGATTCAGTTCATTGTTTATTAACATAATAATGCTCCTTGAAAGAATAAGGAAAGTGTAAACCATAAAATAATCACTTGTACCACATAGAGATTTTGATGCACTTTCTTTTGGTCCTTTTCTTTTTTTCTAAATTTACCTGTGTGTGTTTACACCTACTTAAAATAAATTCAGGGTATAATTTTGCAACTGTTTTCATGTAAAAATCATTTTCCTGTTGAAATGTTTTAAAGGTATATGTCTTTTTTTTTTAAATTTTAGATAAAGTATTGCTGTGTTGCAGTATGTAAGAAATCAGAGAGAACAGTGGGGAAAAAGGATTCACTGGGTTTTAGATGCATGCTAGCTCAGCTTGACATCATGATGTCCAAAGTGGCTGGGCACCAGGATATAGGAAAGGCTCTAGTTCTATACACTTGGCCAAGGGGGCTGGTCATTAGAAACCGCTGGCCTGGGCGAATGAGGGTGCAGAAATAAGAGAAAGCAATTAGTTACTTAGCGTGAAAAGAAGACAACCTTATGAATCCTTCAGGAGCAAGGTGACATAAACTCTGTTTATAAGACATAATTGCTAATCTTATCAGTACCAGAACGAGAAGTTATAGTTATAGGGAAGGAGAGGGACAGCTTGAGAGAGATGGCTCTTTCAGTCCTGCTTCGGCTATGCAGTTTAGGCTGGCCTTCAAGTCCCTATGTAGCTCAGGGTGGTCTTGAACTTGAGGCAGTCCTCCTGCCACAGCCTCCCAAATGCTGGGATTACAGGTGTACACCAGTGCACCTGGCAAAGTATAATTCTTAATGACTGATACTGGGTGACATTGGCATCATTTAATTTAGTGTTCACTTGGTGATAAGATTTATTTGCATTATACTATTAATGATAAGGAGAATGTGTTTTGTTAATATATGAATGAAATTTTGTTTTGAGTTTGAATATTTGCCTAGAGTCCTACAAATGATATTAGCTAATTTGAAGTGCTTACTAAAGGTCTTTTGTTACACTTTCCTATGAAGCCTTTGTTAAAACTTTTTATGTTTGTTATTAGTTGAAAATATTTTTCCTAGTTTATATGAGGTATAATTGGAAAATGCAGTGTTATAGTCACTGTCTTGACACTGAGACACACTACCTGACACCAAAACCTTAGAGAGGTTTCTTTTCTTTCCTTTTTTATTTAAATTTTTTCAAATTATTTATTTATTTATTTATTTATTTATTTATTTATTTGGTACAGTATCTCATCACAGAGCTTGGACTCATAGTGATCCTCCTATCCTACCCCCCCCTCCCCCCACCAACTCCTCTCCAATGCTGGGATCACAGGCATATACCACCATGCCTGATTTCGGGGCTGGTATGGCATACAGTATCAGGGATAGAATTTGGGTCCTTGTGCTTGCCAGGCAGGTGCTTAAGATGACCAAGGTATCTCTCCATCCTTGTTTGTTTTTTTTGAGACAGGGTCTTACTGTATATAGTTCAGGCTGGCCTTGAGCTCACAACAATCCTTCTGCCTCAGCCTCCAGTGCTAGGGTTACAGGTGTGCACCACTGCACCTGGCCTAGGAGAGGCTTCTAATTTTTAGAGGTTTCAGTCTATTGTCAGATGGCTTAATAACAGACGTCATGGCAGAGGAGCCTGGTAGAGAAGCTGTTCAAGGTAGGGTGGCTGGAAGCAGCAGGAGCAGGGATGAGTCAGGAGAGGTACCCTTCTAGGGCCCACCCAAGTGAAGCCTCTAACCAGACTCAAGTCCCCTGGCCCTGTCACCACTCACCTTTCGCCCATCCAACCTCTGGACACATCAGCCTTCCAGCAAATGTTCCAGGTCCAAACCATAACAGATGGTGAGTGGTTGACAAAATTGCTTATGTTAAAAGATATAACCATAAAAAGTAAAGCCATTTAAATATGCTGAGCTGTAAAAGGCTCAAGCTGACAACTTCTGACATTGCCAGTTCCGTGGATAACCCACTACTATTATGGACTATTTGACTACATTGGGTTATTTTGCTGAATTCATGCACCTGCAATATTTGAATGGCAGTGGAACACCCATTTCTTACAAAACAAAACAACAAAGGGTGATATAAATGAAGGACCATTTTGTAGTGAAAAAAATAATTAGGATAGATATATAGCTACTTTCTCTTAGTTCAGTGAGAAGGATTTGTACTGATAGTGTTTAGACATGGTATCGTATCTGCATCTTGTACTATGAATAACCATTACGAAGACAACAACATGCAGTGTATCAATTATTGTAACTGTCCTACTAGCTTGCTTTGAAACTGTCTCAATGCTCTTTCTTTCACATTAAAATTAGTAAAATAAATAAAAAAGTAGATGTAACCATGAAGCCCTCTCAGAATATTCCTTGTCATTTCCAGCAGTTACCCCATTATTTTTGCCACTTTCTGAAGCAGTTCTGAAAGACCCCTTTCTTGAGTGTTTATAATGTGTAATAAAAACTACAGCAAATGCTAATAAAAACTACGGCAAATGCTATTGCCGAGGACCATCCAGCCGAAAACCAGGCAGTAAAATATGACGACACTGTGTCCTCATTGATCTTGTTCCCTTGGTCTGGCACTGTGCAACTTCTGACTCTTCCCTGAAGTCAAAATGACTGAAAATCAGACATTTGGAATCAGTTCTAGGAAAAGAGCAGCCATGACAGGGCAACTAAAGTCACACAAGAGGGCTTCCAGAGCTGCTTCGGGAAGTGGCTAGGACAGTGGGATGAGTATGTCTAAAGAGAGAGGCCAGACTTGGAGGGGGACGTGGGGCAGTGAGTCTTCTGTCATGCACTGTGTAACAATTTAAACTCAGTGTATTTTTGCTGGTGAGTGCAGGGTATGGGCTGCAGGAACCCTGCTACAGAAGCAGCCCGGGCCTGCATGGGGGAGCTTGCATGCCGGGAGGTCCTCAGATGTCCAGTTGGAGAGAGCCTTTTGTCCCCTTAGATAGTACTGGTCATGTTGTTGGGAGTCCAAGGTGAAGTACACTGAACTGGCTCTGAAAACCAAGTTACACTGTGACCACCACTCACAAAAGTAGGCTGGAACCTATATGTTGAGCTGAAGCAAAGTGGCCATCTGCTACAGTGAAATAAAGAAATAGGCCCCAGCATCTCTGACCATAATGGACTTTGTGAGATGCATCAGAAAATTCACCCATCAGGCTAAAAATTGAGAAAATCACAACTTGAATAAGAAAAGATAATCAACTGACACCAACTTCAGATGAGTCAAGTGACAGAATCAGCTGACAAGGATTTTAAAGCAGCTGTCATAAAAATGCTTTAGCAATCAGTTCTGAGTTGTCTTCAAACAAATGAAAAAGCAAAATATGTCAGTGAAGACAAAAGTCGAAGAACAAAGGGTGAATACAAAATTGAAAAATATAGAAAAGGGGAAAGAAAAACTTGCTGCTGGGTTCAGTAGTCAAGTAAAGCTGACAGATTGTATTTGATGACCTTAGCAGATCAATAGAGTGATGTGTGATGTGTGATAAATCAACAGAACTTACCCAGTTTAAGCAAAAGACAAAAGTAGAGTAGAAATAACGTTAAATGGGGCCTTAGAGATTTGTGAGTATTGACAGGTAGCCAGCATTTATATCATTAGCTTTTCAGAAAGAAAACAAAAGAGCATGGTCTTGAAGGAGTGTAGCCGTGAAGTGATGGTTAGTTGATCTTGTTGCGTGTGTCATTGCCTACTTACACAAACCTCAGTGGTGTAGGTGAGTCACTTGATGTTGAGTAAACACGGGATGTGTGAGGCTACTGTAGTGTAGCAGGTACTGTTTTATAGTGAACTTTTATTTTTTTTTATAAGCAGAAGGGAATACCCTTAGCTATAAGTTGAGTAGTAAATTGAACCAAAATGCAAGTGGTGTTTTCATACTTAAAAGGTTAAAGAAAAAAAGTATCATGGCAGCTGGACATGGTGACATACACTTGTAATCCCAGCCTTCAGGAGGCTGAGGCAGGAGGATCACTGGGAGGGACAGAAGGGAACCACTGAACCTGCTTCTGAACCTGAACCTGCCCACTGAACCTGCTTCTTGGTGTTTTATTGAGCAAAGTTGTAAGACAAGGTAGGTTCAAGGTGGGACAAAACTAGTTAATAAGATTACAAGTATAGTTGCTTTGGTAATACTGATCTAAAGGGAAGTCCAGGTAATGTAAGGTGGGACAAACTATGGTCAGCCAATAAGATTTCAACAAGTATAGTTGCTTAGGTAATATTGATTCGATGGGGTTGAGAAGCATGTCATTGCAAGCACCCATGGAATGGAGAAGGACTTTCCTGGAAGGGTGGATTAATATCCAATTAGAATATCAATCACTGCTTTTCATCCTTTCATCAGTGGGCATTATAAGCATATCATGTAGTACTTAGCAATGTTTCTTGGGGTATGTCTCCCACAAGGTTATGGAAACTATTGGATTCCCATTAGTGAAAAAAAAAAAAAAAAAAAAAAAAAAAAAACTAGAAGAAAGTATTTCCTGGCAGCTGTTTCTTTATTTGCTAAGGAGAGTCCTGTCTAGCAGTTTCCCTAAGTCCCAAAGCAGTCTCCAGTTGAATTGTTAACATTTTTTTAGATGTGTTTAGTGCAGAGTCTATAGGGTTTTACTATACAGATTGGACTCAGTGATCCTCCTGTTTTAGCCTCCCAAGTGTTGGGATTACAGGTGTGTACCACCATGCCTAGTCTAATTGGAATCTCAGTGTGTCCCAGGGGTAGGGCCAGCATGGCACACTGGGGATCGAACCCCCGTACCTGTGCCTGCCTAAGCAGGTGTTTTAGTCTGCTGAGCTATCTGGTGGGCCCTGAACTGTTAATAAATTTTTGATGTCCTATGAGAACTAGATCATACTAGTCAATACATTATTCTTGACCAGAGAGAGATTCTCAAGTTATTGTACACAGGCAACAATATATATTATATTTATAAAACTAGTCTTGACATTATTTTGACAAGCTGGCAACCTGGCTGCAAGAATGTCCTTAACTTTTAATGACATCTGCAAGTCAATTTAAATTATAGATGCATGTTTAAAAAATCCAAAAAGGCAAAATGAATAAAATCATGGAACTGAAACAAAAACACTTGCAAGTATTATAGCCACTCAGATTGAACAGACAACACACATAAGACAACTGTTAACAGACCAGCATGCATTCAGATGTATTTGGCCAAGCTGAATTATAATATCATATAGTGTTGTAGAATCTGTTTGAACCAGATAGGAAACACTTTGCACTAAGGAGTTGGGAGGCAACTGACTTTATCAATGGTAGGCTGTTGAATCCAGGTCCCAATCACCATCCTTGGCTTAAAGTAGCAACTTACATACATTTTATAAGCAGGAAGTACAAAGTTGATAATGGGTTAGTCTGTAATTGACCACCTGTATTTGGTCATATGATGTCAGGCAGATGTGTCTGGGGCAGGTTTCATTAGAGAGGGCCATTTATACTGAGGCAGGAAGGTCTGGGGGAAGTCAGGGCCTGGGCAAGAGGGTAACATTAAGTGTGTCTTTCATGGAGCTAGCCTGTCCCTGGAAGATAGTCTTTAGGCTGGCAAAACAGGATATGTTTGTAAGCCATGGTGCAGCTGGTCAGATAGAGCTGGATCAAATTATCAGAGTTGCAGCTGGGTAGTTTAGTCAAGGTTGGCTGAGTCTGAAGACCCAATTAACAAGCTACTATGTAAAATTTCTATTATAATAGTTTTTAAGTTTGTAATTATAAATAGACTAGTCAGAACTTTTTTTTAGGTCAATTAACAGAGATCTCTTATAGTAATATTTGGAAGGAGTAAAACCTTTTACACTCATGAAAACAAAGACAGTTCTTAAGATGCGCCCCAGGCTGATGGTCTATCTCTCTGTAACACCCAGGTGGACAAGCTACTCATTGTTTCTATGACAGCCATAGTTGTTGGATGGTCACAGCTGATGGCCAAAACTGCTGTTGTAATAGCCACATGTAACTGTTCCTTCAAATTGGACAGATTGTTAAAGGTAATTTTAACTACTTCCAGGTAGACCTGGTTGGGTGTAGAAAGAGACTAACTGGAGCTAAGTATTAATTTAAAACAGTAAAAGGCCTGCCAAGGTTCTAGTCTGCCCTGCTGCAGGCTCCATCAATGATAGTTATGCTTATTTTGCCTGTGACTGCTGGACCGTACTTAACTATAGTTCTGCTTTAGAGTCTTAGTTGGCAAATGGCTTGGCTACTTTTTTCTCGTTGCTGAGCAAAATGCCCAGTGCCCAATGCCCAATGGCCAATTTTTTTTTTTTTTTTTTTTTTTTTTTTTTTTTTTTTGTCTTTTTGAGACAGGATCTCATTATGCAGTTCAGGTTGGCTTTGAGCTTGCTTTTGTAGCCCAGGCTGGTCATGAACTTGCACTGATCCTCCTGCCTCAGCCTCCCAAGTGCTGGGATTAGAGGCGTGCATCACTACACCCAGCCCTCATATCCAAAATTAAGGAGGGAAAAATTTATTTAGCTTGCAGTTTATGGAGGTTTCAGTCCCTAATTGGCTAGCTCCAAGGCAGGGTAGTGTGGTACAGGAGCAACAGTTCAAGGTGGCAGAAGACAGCAAAAGCAGCCAGGCATGGTCGTGTGTGGAGGACTGCCTGAGCAGCTCTCCTTGAAAGAAGAGCGACTGTCTCCATTTTGACTGAACCTGACCCTATTTCCTCATATGGAAATGTACCGAGCTGGCTAGGACTTCTCATTGTCCTTTCAATTGGCCTTGAGTAGTATGTATTGGTTTAGCCAAGGTGCTGATGGTAAGTTTTGAAGATGGCATGCGTGTTTCCTTGATAACCCACACCTGCTGCTCTCTAATATGAGCCGGGTCAAGACGGGACGAAGAACCAATATTCCACGCTGGCAGCTGGGATCGAGCCTTGAGATAGAGGCTATGACTTCCTGGGGCTTGAAAGATGACACATCAGAGCTGAAGCACCAGACCCACAGAATATTAAATACTATCTCAATAGCATACTACAAATTACTTCCTCTTCATATCCTCTCTGAATATGGTGGAGGTGAATGCAGGCCTCCTGCGTAGCCCAGCTCACAGTGCTTACCTTCTTCCCACAATTCCCTTTGACAAGCCACTCCCCCTTCTCCACTGAATAAAACCCGGGTGCAGCCCTGGGTTGCTATCTTTATTCTGGAAAGACATCTTCATGGCTGGACTTAGAGCCCCTTGGCTCCCTAATAATTATATATATATGTCTTAGTGTTTTTGTTATTCCTGTGGGTGGCACTGGGAGTGGTAGATTGGAATTAACTTGGTGGAATTCCAGTAGTGTGTTTTTAGGATTATAAATTTAGACTTCTTGGGCCCAGAGGAGAACCAGGCAGGGACTCCAACAGTGACCTGTGTATGAAATCAATTGGAGTCCAAGGAAAATGATGGGAAGACTGGATTACTATTGCTGTGGAGGACTCATGAGCTTAGTCTTGTTCTGAGTCTGGAGCCACAGAAACATGTCACATTTATTGAGTGCTAGAAGCAGGTTAAGCTATGTGAATAACTAATTTGGTGTAAACAAACTATTATTTACATCACCTTTTGACATTTACCGAACTTTTTAAGTTCACACATTTCTAGTTGATAAAGTACCAGGTAACAGAACAAAGAACACACAGGGTGCCTCTAGGAATTACCTCCTTATATTCAGTTTGCCAGAATTACAAAAGGCCAGTTTCTTAGGCTCTGTTTTTTGTTCTTTGTTCCCTTGGGACAGCAGACTTCTGTCTTGTAGAGGCTAAGGCAGGAGGATGGCTGCAAGTTCAAGGCCATCCTGGACTACAAGGTGAGCTCAAGGCAAGCCTTAACTGTGTAGTGAGACCATGCTTCCAAAAATCCAAAGAAAGGGGCCAGTGAGATAGCTCAGTGGTCTTAAAGCACCTGCTTAAGCAACTGCAGGGATAGGGGTTCCATCCCTAGCACCGTGTGCTGCGCTAGCCCCACCCCCAGGGCAGGCTGAGTAGGTCATAACATTAAGTTATTTTTTTTTTTTTAAATCCAAAGAAAGCAAAACTCCCACAAAAACAAACCAGTCAGCATCATCTTGAGGGAAGAGAGAATAGTTTTCTCCAAGAACTAAAAGGAAGATGAAAGTTGTATAAATTTTGGACTAAGACTTATACATCTATTCTTAGAAACCTTCAGGATTAAATCTAGAAGAGTTCTTGAGTATGACCCAAAGATAAGTGAGAAACAATGTGAGATCAGCTTCACCCCGGAAGCAAGTATCCCTTGGGGCTGGGGGGATGCTCCCCTTTCTGGGGTCATGGTCCTAAAATTCATAGCCATGGAGGAAAGAATCATTAATCAAAGCTTGCTGTGAGCTGTGTTATTTCTCAGGGGCGGGCCAGTGGAGAAGGAGCAGAAGAGGGACTCCAAGTGTGGCAAAAGGATTGAATCCTGAGCCTCTCAGATATAGAAAGGCAGTTACAATCAAGAGGTTTCCCAGGTGGCTCTCCAATCCTTAGCAAGACAAGACTCCAGAGACAGAAGTTATGATTGCTCCAACTGTATTGCCTAATGGAAAATGAAACAATGATTGAAGGACCTGAAAGGCTGCATATTAACCATTTGAAAGAGGGTGAGAGAAAACATGAAAGCATTCCAACTATTGAGGCTGTAGTTCCTAATAAATCACTCTGAATCAAAAATTCTAAGATGCCAGCCTACAAAAGAGATCTGTCATCTCCAGGGACAGACTGAGGCTGGTAATAGTTTACAAGGCCTTGGGGTAGAGGGGTCTTCCAGACCTTTTAGGTTCTCTATCCAGTCACCTCAGTAACTGTACAGCAGTGCTAGGTGGGTTCTGTTTAAATCTACTCTGGGAACATATGTGCCTGGGTATCTGTAATACACTTAAGAGATTCGCAGATTAAAGTCTGTACAGAAGGTGGTAGTTTAAGTGTAACATTACATCTCCATTATCTAGGTCCTCTAAAGACCTCAGAATGCTTAATGGGATCATCTGGGAACTTTTCTAGATCTTGCCTGATGTGTTTTAGATCACTGAGAGAGAAGGGGCACATGATGTGATATGCAGTCAGTGCAGCAGAGAGACAGGCAGAAGGAAGAAGGGACAGCGGCTTTATTTTCTTTGAGGATATGGGAGAGAATGTCGGGAAGGATGAGGAATTCTCTCAGTTGGAACAAAAGGATACTGAGGCTTTTATGGCCTTTTTCTAGGGGTGGAGTTTGGAGGGGTTTAGGCACACCTGAAGGAGCAGGAAGGGTGGAAGTAAATTATATCCTGGGCTAAATTGGAGAAGGGGGAGGTGGTTGGGGAAGATGGGCTTTGTTTTAAGGGCTTCAGCCATATCAGATGACCACCTAGCAATTCATACTAGAGCCAGAACCTATCAGAATACAGTAGTTCTAAGTTCCCCATTTACTTTCTGTAAGGGATGTTGTCCTTAAACAAAATCAGCTAAGGATGGTATAGCCTCACAGAGGCTTTAGTTTTGGCTGCCTAGAAGCTCCATCCTAGGACCCAGAGGGTAAGTAGATGAAGCCTCAGACTGAGTAATTGTGAGCAAGTCTTTGATTAAGGTCTGACCGTGCACTTGTCCCTTGCTGTTTTGTGCTTCGACTTTCATAGACTCACTGTTTCGTGAGTTTTCAAAAAATATTAATTAAATTATTTACTGCAGATTTTTTGCTATGACATGGGGTTTGTAGTACTGTACAGTATATGTATATTGTTAAAATTGCATAGTTTAGAAAATGGTTAAGAACGTTAGAAGTTTTTCTAAAAGTTTGGGAAAGGTTTATAGAAGTGTGGGAAAGGTTTATAAAGCCTTAAGATATATGTAAATGCTAAACTAAATATAGCATCGCTACTTCACTGATTTTTGCTTATCGTGGGGGTGTCTGGAATGTAACCTCCATGATAAGTGAGGGACCACTGTACTTTTAAAAGCTTGATAGTATTTTGATCCCAACTCAGACTTGGCCTGGGGTATCCCTTCAATTTACCTTTCTTACACTTAACTGACTTAGGTGATTTTTGTCACTCATGGCACATGGCTTCATGCTTCTTATGAAATAGTGTTTGGATTCATCTGTGTCTTCTACTTGTCTATGTTGCTTAGCCCCTAAGATACCTCAGATACACTGGAAGTCTTCTAGTGAGTGCCAGGGTATCTATTATACTACTCTGTGCTTTCTTTAGCCACCCCTATTCAAAGCAGGGGTCCTTTTATGTATAAGTGATGGGCTCAAGTTCTTTGGAGCTTGTTGTCTATTCCCTGGCATTATATAATACTGTACTAATACTATGTGAGGTGCTTTGATGGATTTTAACCTGGAAGTGTCAAAACCCACCTAATGGAGCTTTCATAGTTAATGAATCATAGATTTATTTTATTAGGTTTTAGAAAACCCAAAACAGTATCAAAACACTATAATGGTAGAATATTAAGTCTCTGCATCATGTAGATAACAATAGCACTATTTCTGGTTATGAAATACATGGTTTATTCTTTAGAGTCTTGTGTTTTGTTTCATCACTTTGATATGGTTTACCTTTTGTTTGTTGTAGTCCATGCTTCGAGGGAGAGGAGGCTGCTATAAGCACACATTCTATGGCATCGAAAGTCATCGCTGCATGGAAACCACCCCAAGCCTGGCCTGTGCAAATAAATGTGTCTTCTGTTGGCGGTAAGCAGAAGTGCGTGATGGGTGATCAGCGACACACGTGGTGAGCGATGGATGCTTAGGCTTCCTGGCAAGTTCTGTGCTTTCTGAGATTAAGCACCTTTTCCATGTGTAACAGTACACATTTTTGCATTGTTGTGTTCTTTGACTGCGTAGAAGTTCTCAGTTTTTTTTAGCGTGTTTATAATACTGATATTTAGCTTATGCATCCTATTACCTATCTGTCTATCCTTCTGTCTTGGTAACATTTATGTGTGTGTTCTCTATTTTGCTAATATACTACTGTTTTTTAAAAATTCCTTCTCCAATTTAAGTTGGATTGGTAAGGTCATTACTTTTCAGACTTAATGATGTCTGAAATTTAATTATAAGTTTCTCTCTAAGTACTTCTTTATAGTCCATGGATTTGACAGTATGCTAATTATTCAGCTATGACACATTTATTAATTTTTGTGTGACTTCCGTGTAATTCCTAGATCAAACAAGTACTTACTTCAAATATTATATAACTTGGATTTTAGGAGGTTATGTGTTTGTTACACATTTTCAGCCAGATTGCTTTATTATTAGAGAATATTAGATGTGTAAATGTGTTTTAAAAATTTATTGAGAAGTACTATGTGCCTAATATGTTGTCAGTTTTAAAAATTCTATAGTATGTACATGTGTTATTTTTAAAAACATTTTTGGATACTAAAACAACAAGCCCTGTTGTTACTGATTACGTGTTCTATTATTTACAGTTCTTTTTTATCCATAGAAATGCCCTTTTGCTTAAAATCAGTGTTGGCTGCTGTTAATATAGGTACATTAGCATTCTTTTAGTTATTAACACTGTCCAGGGCTTTCTTTTTCCCTCCTTTCTTTATTCCTAACCTTATATTTTAGGTATGTTTCTTATAAATAGTATTTAGATCAGTCTTTTACAAATCAACTTCATTGCAATTTAATTTACATGCAATGAAATGTTCCTCTTTTTTTTTTTCTTTTTGAAACAGGGTCTCATTATGCAGTTCAGGCTGGCCTTGAGCTCACTTTTGTAGCCCAGGCTGCTCTCAAACTCACACTGATCCTCCTGCCTCAGCCTCCCAAGTGCTGGGATTACAGATGTGAGCCACCACGCCCAGTGAAATGTTCCTCTTTAAGACACAGATTAAGGGACAGATGTTTCTGTCACTTCTCTGTGGCAGTGCTTTGCACTCACTGCTAGTCACAGCTTTCCTTAGTGCTGCCAGCCCTAGTGCCAAGCCGGTTCACCTTCTGGCAGTCTCTGTCTTTCCTTTTCTAGGCTTGAGCAGAAAATGAACCACACGTAGTTCTTTGGCTCAGTGAAGGGGCTTTGAGATGCATCCACGTTTGGTGCCTAACTGGCTTGCTTTCATTGCTGAAGAGTGGTCTGTCTCGTGGTGCTGCTGTGGTTGGTTTTCCCTTCCTTTAGGTGAATCCTGATGTCTCCAGCTTTTGCCTGATGGTAATAGAGCTGCTGGCAATATTAGTTTTAAAGCTTTTGTAGAGAGATGGTTTTATTCTTTGTAGGTGCATGTCTCTAGGTGGAATTACTGGGTTTTTAAACTTCGTTTGGATGATATGTTTAGTCTGTCTTATTTATAATTATTGATAAATATTGACAAACTCACAGTATTCCTTCTGACTCAACCTTCCAAGTGCTGGAATTAGAGACATGCCCCACCATGCCCAGCTGTAACATTCTTTGTAATAAAAATACCTTGATTATCATGTTAGCCCTGGAAATCTTTCTTGTCATTTTTCTCCTCCTCCTCCTCTTCTTCTTCTCCTCCTCCTCCTCCTTCTTTCTTCTTCTCTCTCTCTCTTTATTTTATTTTTTTTAGAACTTGGGATTGAACTTAGAGCCTTGCACTTGCCAGGAGGCACTTAAGGTGCTGAGCTATCTCCCTGGCCCGTCTTGCCATTCTTCAGGTTTTCTTTTTTTTTTTTTTTTCCCCCTTGCTCTGGGTTTCACTCGTTATTTGTTTAGTGAGTTTTTAAAGCTGTAATTGTAAGGGCTCTGTTCTCTACTTTGTATTGTCCTTCAAGTTGGTATAGCAAACTCAGTAGTCAGGTAATGTTTTGATAGATTTTCTTGAGCTCATAGAGCCAAAGTGAGAAAAGAAACAAGGGGCAGTGCCACTCATTGTAGCCTGTGTAGGGACGAGCCTTAGAGCTTAGGCAGGTCATTTACAGCTCTGCCTTAGCTGTCACTTCCTACTCTGCTGAGCTGGAAGATCACGGATGAAAGCTTAGGGTCCTCTCAGGTGTGTTAGCCCGTGTTCTGAGCAGTGGGAAGATCTTCACGTTTCCCAGTGTTTGCGAGCACTTTTCAGTGTTTCCTCTCATCTCAGCCGTAACCTCCTGATCCTACCAGCACTATCTGCCTACCCCAAGTGTACTCCCCACCCAAACTTTGAAAGAACTTTTCATTAAGGTGTTTTTAAACATACGCAGAAAAAAGAATAGTATAGTGAACTTGCGTACAAACTTGCACGGACAATCACATTCCACATCCTTCACTTGGTGCTCACTGTATACAAATGCCAGTGATCTCATTGTGTCACACATAAGTACTTCAACTGACAAATGCTATAGAATGTAAAGCATGAAGTATTCTATAAAAGAACAAACCACAATATGAGCATCTCAAGTTCGTCCACATGCATCTCTTTCTAGGGTCTCCAGGGACATGATAGAAAACTAAAAAGATTTTATCAGACATCCTGGTAAAACAGTGGTTCTCAGCTGAGGACCAGATTGCTATTTTTTTCACCCACAGAGACATTTGACAGTGCCTGGAGATATTTTTGATTGTTGAGTCTGATGAGAGCTCTGCTAGCATGTAGTGGAGGGGGACCAGGAACATCGCTAAACACCCCGTAGTGCACAGTCTTCTGTTCGCAGCAGAGAATTGTCTGCTCCAAGATGCTGATCAGGCTGAGGTGGACATGAAGGGAATCTCTAAACATGGCACCATTGAAGTCAAGTGGAAAGAGGTTACTTTTTAAGGACAGAGTATATACTTACAAGATCTGAAATGTCATATAATGAGAACTTTCAAAATAAAAACCTGCTAGCTTTATGACTGTGTGGATCACATTAAGCTTTGGGTGTGGGAAAAATGCCTGGTCAGGTGCCTCAGGTCCTTGTTCTCATTGCTTACAGTAAAGTATAATTCCTAGTCTTATCCTAAGATTGTTGACATGGTGGTTCATTGACATGGAGTCAGAAGAAATAGTAGAGAGCTCAGTGGCTAATAATTCCTCTACCTCTGTTACCTGTTTAGAGCCAGTAATTTGGTCCTTCAGCTTCTTGAGCAGTAAATTTGTACAGATTATTAAAAAGGGGAAATAATATGCTTAACAAATTTATTAATGAGATTTTTAGAAAGATTTGAGTAAGTGAAAGTATTTTATTTACCACCACTTCTGATAAAGATGTCCTGATATACTAACTTTTAAAGTTAGAATTCACCATCTGTTTTAATTAAGAATAATATAACAAGACTGTCAGAAAAGTGCAGTAAAAATTGATCTAAGTGCTTACATAAATGTTTCATTTTATTTTCCCTTTAGCAGATTCTTAAAATAGCCTCTGAGCCTCAGTTTCTTAACTGAAGA
Source organism: Myocastor coypus (assembly GCA_004027025.1). Taxonomy (NCBI): domain Eukaryota; kingdom Metazoa; phylum Chordata; class Mammalia; order Rodentia; family Myocastoridae; genus Myocastor; species Myocastor coypus. The sequence continues at coordinate 28,024 of PVJA010013391.1, forward strand.
ATAAAAAAACAGTACCATCCTTATAGGATTGTTGTGAGGCTTAACTGCTTGTTGCTGTGAGGCTTAATTGCTTGAAGGAGACTGTGTTTGTGAAAGTGTCCTTAAACTATAATGATGTATGCAAATAAGTATTTTCAATATAAAAGCTTTATTTCATTCCAATAATGTATGAAGATACAGTAAGATATGGCTGGATAAAATACTATTCAGAGGAATTTGTTGAGTGATTATATGGTATTCCGAGTTTTGTGGGTCTTATTTCCACTTAAATAAAAATTTTATCCTTTGAAATTTCAAATGCAGCATTATATTTCTTGGACAGATGACCCAATGTTTTAAAAAAAATATAGTCAAAAGATCTGAATTGATAGTTTTCTAAAGAAGACACAGACATCCAAGAAGCACTTCAAAAGACACTCAGAATTTCTAAAAAAATAGAAATAACCCAAATACCCATTAGCTAATAAATGCCTATTGACTGTTGAATGGCTAAACAAAAGGTGGTGGATCCAAACACAGAGGTACTATTTGGGGACAAAGAGTGGTTACGTACTGGCATATATGCTGCACCACGAGGAACACTGAAAGCATTGCGCAGAGCAAAGTGAGGCGGTCACAGTGGAGACCACATACTGGTGACTGCGTTTCTGCACAGTGCTGGTAATGGATTTTTACAACTGGGAAAATAGATGAGTAGTTGCTGGCAGAAGAGGATACAGAGATTAAATGTCACAGCTGAGGGCGCAGGGTGTCTTCCTGCGATGGTGAGATGTTTATAATCAAGTTGGGGGATGGCTGTACAACTCTACAACTGTACTACAAGCAGTGATTTGTATGATTCATTTGGGATATTGAGGGCTGATCAATCCCCCAGTCACCTGGGCAAGGGTACATCAAAGGATGAAAGTGACAGAGGTAATAATTTAGAATGGAAGGGTCAGAGTGCTTGTCAGGTGAAGACCCAGACACTCTGGACTTCTCCTTTTTATTGCACACACAGCTTTCTAGGACATGAGCAGAAAGATCTGGGGAGCACAGTAGGGGAGGAAACTGATATAACAAGATCCTGTAAAAAGGAGTTCTTGTGTGAGTAAGCCATTGGTTGGTGTAAAACTTATTTTTTCCCTGGGTTAATGTTTACGTCTGTAGAATTTTGTGCCAGAGTCTGAGAGTCCTCAGCTGAAATGCTGTCTTGCTATTTGAATTGCCACGTGGTTGTCCTGAGACCAATGGGATAGGGACTTTTATTTCCTTACACCAATTGCTGACTCACCAGGCAAGGCTTATAGGTATAGAACAGACTCAGGCTTTTCATTTAGAAAGCCAGTCTGTGGATTTCAGGGTGATGTTATGGTATGTGAGATATAGCAGTAAAAAGGCTGTTGAAATAAATCATTTGTGTTAAGAAGTTACATCGGGCTTTACAATGAATCTTGTAAGATCACTTATGTGTATAGTAAGCAAATTCAGAATGGACAAAGTTATACCATGGAAGTTAAGTCCCTCATCTATTCTTGGGCTCCATGTACCCAGGTCTTTGGAGATATTCCACACATGTGCATATGAACTTACATGTGCATATGTATTGACTGCATATGTTCAGGCTTCTCTGTATGTGTACCTACATACATAAATCTCAGGATGCTTTGTAACCTTTTGTGCCTTGCTTTTTCTGTTATTTATTTTATTTCCATTTTATGTATTTGGTGCAGGGTCTCACTATGCAACATGAACTGGTAGTGATCCTCCTGTTTTCAGCCTCCTAGCCCTGAGATTACAGGTGTGCATGCTTGTCTGGACTCAGTCACTGGCTTAATACTCCCTGGGTGTGGGCAGTGTGGCATGCAGTACTGGTTATCAACTCTCATCCTTGCACTTGCCAAATCAGGCACTTAGTCAGCTGAACTATCTCGCCAGCTATTCTGTTTGTTTTTTATTAAAACACATGAAGGTCTGTCTGTCTGTCTGTCTATCTATCTATCTGTCTGTCTGTCTGTCTATCTATCTATCTATCTATCTATCTATCTATCTATGAAGTACCAGGGATTGAACTCATGAACTTGCACTTGCCAAGCAAATGTTTATTCTACTGAGCTATGTCCCCCACCCTTAAAGATTTAGACTCAGACTTTTAATCTTTGAAATTAAATTACTGCTTAGAAAACAGGAGGAGGGGGAAGTATGTATAGAGAGATGCTTTTTTTGGTCTTTTTTTTTTTTGAGGCAAGATTTTTACTATGCAGTTCAGGCTGATCTTGAACTCACTTAGTTGGCCTTCAACTTCACAGCAACCCTCCTGCCTCAGCCTCCAGAGTGTTGGGATTATAGGTGTGCACCACGATTCCTGACAAAGGATGCTTTCTTTTTCTTCCAGTAGTGGGGATCAATCTGCCTCAGCTGCTCTGGTAAAAGCTAATACCAAAATAAAACAAAATATTAAGTCTTCTGCATAAAAGGACTACTGATTTGCATTAGGTACAATTACAAGTATGTACCACTATGCCCATCTCCTTTTTTTATTTATTAAAATAACTACTGAGGTATATTTATTTTTTGACCAACATTTCCCAGTTCTTCATATTTAGTAGAATTGTGATATAATTTTACTGCAAAGCAACTTGTCTTAAGTTTGATAAAAATCTTTGGCTAAATCTCAGAAGTTTTTTTTTTGTTGTTGTTTGTTTTATTTTTTGTTTCTTTAGCATTTGTCTGATTTCCTTTTTGCCTTATTGAGAGTACAGTCTAGTTTGGATTAGTGCTTTACCTGTACTGTATTTGATCTTTGTATTACTATGGTGTTTGGAATGGAACTTTTGTTTCCAAAGCAATTTTGTCTGAGGGTAATTTATAGTTTAAGGCAAATGAAATTGAACAGCCCCCATCCCTAGATTTTGTGATGAGCTGTTTTGCTCTGGTAAAAGCTAATACCAAGATAAAAAAAAAAAAAAAAAAATTAAGTCTTCTGCATAAAGGGAGTACTGACTGGCATTTAGGTACAAATGTGTGGAGAATAATCAAATACAATTGAAAGTGCTAGAAATTTTATCCAAAATTAGATTTTTAAGGTAGAAAAAGGAGATAAGAAATGAATGACTTTGAAATGAAGTCAAGGATATAAATGTAGACACTATGAAGATTAAAGGTAGATAAGATAATTAATGGATATTGACTAGCTTGGAAAAATATAGACAAGTTAATTTTTGGTGAGTTTGTATTATTGAAAGTAATTCAAGAACAACATTGGCTGAATAGTCCTGTGATCACTACAGTTCCTGACTCAGTAATTATAAGTCATATCTGAAAGAAACCTAGTCATGGTGGTTGTGTAAGTTAGTTTTAGCAAGCATTCAAGAAGAGGAACTCTCTGGAGAGCATAGAAAGTGAGAGCACTATTTAATTCATTTTAGGAAGCTGTTGTAATTTGATACAGCTTGGTGTCTCTTATCCAAAGTCTTGGAACCAGAAGGATTTCAGATTTTGTAATACTTGCATATATACAATGAGATATCTTGGGGGAAGGACCCCATTTTAGCATGAAATTTATTTATGTTTTGTGTATATCTTGTAAACGTAGCCTAAAGGTAACTTTATGTAATACTTTAAATGATTTTGTGCATGAAATAAAGTTTATGATATAAAAATCTTAAGTAGTGACATGATATTGTGCTGCTTTGTGTAGTTTGGGCTGGAATTTGAGTTCCTCCTAACTCAGCCTCTAGAGTAGCTGGGATTATAGGTGTGTGCCACCATGCCTGGCTTATTTGCATTTTTGATTAAATATTTTGAGTGTAGAGTATGTCAATTTATAGTTTTTTGATTTTCATTTGGTATGTTTGTGATTAAATTGAGATCATAGTGTGTGTGTGTATGCATGCATGCGTGTGTGTGTGTATGCATGCATGCGTGTGTGTGTGTGTGATCTACACCCTTTATATGTATATCTTGTCAGAAGGTGCATCCCATCAATTTGTTGTATTCTTTCATCTTTTGATGTGCAGATTACAGATAGTTTATTTTTGGTTTTGGTCTATAAATTTCTAGTTGTCTCACTACAGTTTATTGAAAAGACTGTCCTTGTCTCATTGAAGTGCCTTTGTACTTTGCAAAAAATTTAGACAGGATATCAGTGATTCTGTTTTCAGATCCTTCTCTTTGGTTGATCTGTACATCTATCCCTTGGGCAACACCACACTGTCAAGGTGACTGTGGATTTAGAAGTAATTTTCAGTCAGGCATTGTTAGTTCTCTTATCTTGATTTTCCTTAGCTAACAGATCTGCTCAGGTTTGTAAGACTCCTTGTGTAATTACAAAGATTTGTTCTTGCAACTAGGTTGTTAAATGAATTGGTCACTAAATGAGGAATTACATATAATATGTACAATATTCAGAACAAAAGAATGGTCAAAGGAAACTCCAGCCTGTTATTTGCTCTTACTTATTTCTGTAACTCTTAAATAGAGTAATAAAGAAGGACATTGAGGCTCTATCAGCAAGATGTATAGAACTGT
>PVJA010013391.1:32632-49784 GCA_004027025.1 Myocastor coypus
AAAAAAAAAAAAAAACTGTTACAGAAAGATAGTTTGTAAACCTGAGCAACAGTTGTAAGTCTGAACAGCATGCTTTTGTTGTAAGTCCAAATGGTAGTCAAGTGAGGAATATGTATTAGGATTCTATTAATCTATAGATTTTAGCAAGTAAATCTCTCAGTCTGTGAGTACAGTGTCTGCTACTGTTTGCATCGGGATGTCCTCCAGAGCCTCATCCAGTCATGGCTGGTGGGTGTTTCAGAGGTGTCTGCAGCTAACGTTTGTGACTGATGATTCATGGTCCTGTGTTGCGATTAAGGGTGTGAGTGCTACAGCCACCTCAGGATGGGTAGCCTGCATACAACAGAAGGGACAGGAAGAGGCTTGCTCTCCCCCCACCCCCGGTTGCTTTTGCTGTTTTCACTTACCATGTAGTGCTGCTCCTCTGCCGTGCTACCCTAAATAAGCCTTTCCTCCTTTAAACTTCAGGTATCAAATATCTTATCTCAGTAACAAGAGTAAAGTAACTAAGACTGTGTTTTCTTTTTTCTAGATTTTTTTGTTGTTTACAGTTCTCAGCATACATATATTTCTGTTTAATTTTGCTTTTGTTTTTTAGAGATAGGGGCTGGCTATGTAGTTGAGGCTGGTTTTGAACTCACCTTGTGACCTAGGCTGGCCTTTCCCTAGTGCTGATCTTCCTTTCTCAGCCCCCTAGCTACTGGAATTACAGCCTGTACAATTGTGCTTGGCCAACATACATGTATTTTTGTTTTAGAGTCATATCTCCTTACATCCTTTTCATTGCTATTATAAATCATTCTTTTAGTTTCCAGTAACAGGTTTCATTGATAGTGTGTGAGAACAGTTGATTTTCATACATTGGCCCCTATCTTTGTGCATTTGCTTAGCTCCTGTATGAGTCCTAATTAGTTCAGTACTTTTTGTAGATTTAAAAAAATTTTCTTAGCCGGGCGTGGTGGCACATGCCTGTAATCCCAGCACTAGGGAGGCTGAGGCAGGAGGATCGGTGCGAGTTCGAGACCAGCCTGGGCTACAAAAATGAGCTCAAGGCCAGCCAGAACTGCATAGCGAGACCCTGTCTCAAAAAGACAAAAAAAATTTTTTTTTCTTTGTGGACATTTGTGGCAGCTATGAAGAGAGGTGGCTTTGCTTCTTCCTATTTTCCGTGCCTAGTTGCTGTTGAGGACTCAGATGCTGAGCAGAAATGGTGAGAAGACCCTACGCATCTCACCACGGCAGAAAGCATGCATTTGTTCACTTTGAGTTTGATATTAGCTGTAGGTTGATCTTGCAGAGGTTAAGGAAATTCCCCTATCTTGTTTTGTTTTGTGACAGGGTCTTACTGTGTAGTCTAGGCTGGCCTTGAACTCACTGTGTAGCCCAGGCTGGCCTTAAACTCACTGGGGATTCTCCAGAGTGCTGGAATTGCAGATGTGAGCCTTTATGCCCAGTGGAAATTTCCTTATATTCTACTTTGCCAAGAATATTTGGCCATGAATGGGTACTGAATTGTGTGAGATACTTGTCTGTCTTGAGATGCATATTCTTAATTCTTTTAATTTTGTAAATATGGTGAAGTACAGTGATTTTTAAAAATACATTTGTACAAGATCTCACTATGCAGCTTGAACTCCTAGTGATCCCTGTTTTCAACCTCCCCAGTGCTGGGATTACAGGCATGCATCACCATGCTGGGACCCTGTCCCAGGCTCACTGTGCCCAGGGGCAGGGCCAGTGTGGTGTGTATTGATTTTTGAATGCTGGACCAGCTTGTATTTCTGGTGATTGATTGATTGATTGATTGATTGATTTATACATACATACATACATACATACATATACACATGCATACTTACGGGGTCTCACTGTGTAGTTTAGGCTGGTCATGAACTCACTGTGTAGTTCAGGCTGACCTTGAGCTTGTGGTGAACCTCTTGCCTCAACCCCCAAGTGCTGGGATTACAAACATCCACCACCATGCCCATCTGAGCCAGCTTGATTAGGACACATTTTCCTTTTATGTGTTGCTGGGTTCAGTTGACTGGATTGAGTGATTTATGGATTTCTGTGTCTTTGTTTACGGAAGCTGTTGGTCTGTATTTTTCTTTCCTTGAATCTCAATCTCTCTCTTCCTCCCTGCTCCTCCTCTCCTCCCCCCTCTCTGTATGATATTAGAATATTAATTGTGTATTAGTCAACTTTTTCTTTTCTGTGAGAATTACCTAAGAAAAACACTTTTAAAGGAAGGTTTATTTTGTTTTGTGATCTTAGAGGTTCAGTCCTTGGCTACTTGACTTTGTTACTTCTGGGCCTGTGATGAGGCAGATGGCTGGGGAGGGAAGGACATGACGGAGCTGAGTGCTTCACCTCACGGCAGACAGTTGTGGTGGGGAGGTGTCCAGGGACAATGGCTTGCCTCTAAAGGCCATTTCCAACTAGGTTCCTCCTAAGCTTCCATCACCTGCCAGTGGGCGCACCCATTATGGACCCATCAGTGGGTTTGTCTGTTGATGGGGTCATGGTCCCCACCCAACACTGACCGTTGTTGCCTTGGGGACTAATCCTTGGAAACATTCTAGATCTGAACTGTAAAATCATATGTAAATGAGTCTTATTACAGGGTACTCTGATAATCTCTTTTAATGTCTTTTAATGATGTTTGACGTACTCAGCTCTGCATTTTCTAACAACTCTATAAATGGATTAGTTGTCAGAAATGGCAGATACTCTAGTTGGGTTATTGGTATTGGCCTTTCCAGGTTTTTTTTTTTACAAACAAGAAATGAAAAATAATTTGAGAGAGAATTTTATAATTTTCTTTCTTTCTTTTTTTTTTTGGTGGGACTGGGGCTCAAACTCATGACGTTGCACTTGCCAGGCAGGCACTTGTGCTATGGAGCTATCTCCCCAGCCCCAGAATTTTTTTTTTTTTTAAAGTTATTTATTTATTTTCTTGTTTCAGCTCCTTTGTTTGTTTATTCACTCATTTTTTATGGCTGGCTCAGCCCGCCCCAAGGGCAGGGCTGGCGCAGCATGTGGTACCGGGGATCGAACCGCAGTCCTTGAAGCTGCCCAAGCTCCCAAGCAGGCGCCTTAGACCACTGAGCCATCCCGCCGGGCCCCAGCCCCAGAATTTTGTAATTTTCTAAAGGGCTAATATAGAATTGAGCTTTTCCCACAACTCCTACCTCTGGTTTGTATAATATCTTTTAGAACAGTGCTTGGGGAATTTTTGAGTAAGCATGGGGTGTCATCTTAAGGTGTTTGGTGGCTGGCTAATCAGACCTCCACGATGTACTTGATGATGGAATGCAGTGGCAGAAGAGGCTGAATTGTAAGAAGTCTGATTGTCCGCAAAAATGTATAAAGAAAACGATTACAGAAGTAAATATCTTTTTCTGTTTAAGCATATAGAAGATTCATGATCAAGTTCCGTGGATTGCACAAAGTGCCTGCTGGGCTCTGACTGCAGTTTCCTTCTGTTGAACAGAGTGCATCTCAGTGTGTCCAGGACCTCACTGCAGTTGATCCCCCCACACCTGCCCCCTGGGCTCCTTAGTGGTATAGGAGAGCAGCTTCTAGTGGACTTTCTCAGGCCTGCCTGTTTCTCAGGCCTGCACTGGACTCACCAGAGGGGAGCTTTCTTAGGCCATCGGTGTGATTTCCAAATACGAGAGCTCCAGCTTTCCACACTTGCTGTGTGGAATGTTGACCCACATGGTACAGATGTGGTGGCAGGTTGTCCGCATTTTTGCCTGTACATAGCTAACATGTGCCAAGCAGGAGATAGTGTCCTGTAAACCTATAAATGAAGTCTACCCAGTGGCCAGCAATTGGGCAGAGATATTGAATGACCTCTGTCTGTTAGCTGTCAGAACTCAGCTGTAAGTTGGAAACTAGTGCTGTCAGCACACCTTGTGGATGCTAGGCAAGCACCCAAGCCCGCTATAGCTGGGTTTGTGGCAAGAGCCCACCCGAAGTTACAGCTCAATGGATGATCAGCTGAGAGGTTCTTGTAGGGGTTCTTAGATCTTTGTGTCTTGTTCCCAGGCACCACACCAATCCAGTGGGCACAGAGTGGCGGTGGAAGATGGACCAGCCTGAGATGATCTTGAAGGAAGCTCTGCAGAGCCATCAGAACATGATTAAACAGTTTAAAGGTATTTATTGTTGCCACTGGGGAGTGCTAAGGTCTGTTAATAGTTTGACTCAAGTTGGCAGAGGAATTGCCTCTTCAGTGAGATTCTTTTCTTGTGGTACTGGGGATCGAACTTGAAACTTTGTGCTTGCTGGGCAGGTGCTTACTGGCTGACTTATCTCCACAGCCTTGAGTGAGATTTGTATCTTCATTAGAAAATTTTAGTGGAAAATTGTCCTATAGGAAAGCAAAAATTCCATAGGTATATTGTTTATATTTTGATGTTTGCACTTACATCCCATTTGGTGGAAGAACTGAGAGCCCAGCCTGAAGCTTATCGATTCATGATGTGGTATGCGCAGTCCATAAGTTGTGCCTTGAGATGTGCCATCATCCTTCCTGAAAAGCTTTGTTGTTGGCGTTGTAAATGGAGTGCCAATTTTAGGTCACTGGAAAATTCTGAAATAATGTCCGAGGCGGACAGTGTAGGGGAAGCTTTTTTTCTTGCAGTGCTTGTGACGGGGCCCAGTACCTTGTGGGTGTGAGGCAACCACTCAAACCCCAATCTACACCCCCAGCCCAGTGGCCAAGCATTTCTGAGTGAGGGTGTTATGAAAGAGGAGGACAGTATAATGTAAATTTTTTCTGCAGAGTCCTTAGTGGTGCAGCTGAAATCCTGCCACTCAGCATCTTGAGTCCCTGCCATGTCCTACTAGAAGCTGTCTGACTTCCTGGGGATTACTGGTTCTCAGCCCTGTCATGCATCGTGGATACTAGGGGCTTGTTCTGACAGTGTTGGTTTCCTTCCTAGAGACCAATTTATTGAGTCTCTGCTGCAGCCCAACAGCGTTCATTTCTTACATGTTTCCAGGTGATACTGAGACTGTTGCATGAGGAACCACACTTTAAATTCACATAAAGTATTGGCTGTATAAAGTGACAGCTGTAAATGATTACTTAGAAGTTTTGAGGATCCTTGTGAAATCTATGGGTGTACCCCTCTATCATTAATGATACCTCTCCTGTACTCTGTCTTCCTTTTATTTATTTATTTATTTAAAATTTATTATTTTTTTTTCTTGTTTCAGAACCTTTGTTTATTCACTCATTTTTATGGCCGGCTCAGACCACCCTGAGGGCAGGGCTGGCGCAGCATGTGGTGCCGGGGATTGAACCGAGGTCCCTGAAGCCGCCCAAGCTTTCTGAAGCAGGAGCTTTAGACCACTGAGCCATCCCGCCGGGCCCTCTGTCTTCCTTTTAAAGATAATAGTAAAAAATTCTGTGCCCTGGGGATATAGCAATATAGTACCTGACTAGCAAGTGGGAGACCCGGAGTTCAATTCCTGGTAACAAAAAAGAAAGAAAGAAAGAAAGAAAAGAAAGAAAGTTCTGATATAGATACTCTTAGGGTGCTAACAGCATATATGGGCATCTTTAATAAGGCCCAGTAATTAGCATCTGGAGATCAATTCATCCTTTATGCAGTGTAGGTTTCTCTGTTCAGGTTACTCATTCTTAAGCTGTACTAATAGCTATGTAATATACTTTAGCTATACAATAACTGCTTCTTATTGCTGTTTTTATTTCTATCAACAAATAGAGGAAATATCCAGAATAATGTTTTACCGAATAAGTAGGTATCTTGGTCCATCCAATTGACACATAAAATTAACCTTCACTGAGTAATATCAGGAGCAGGAAATGCCAGGAATTTTACCTTTGTCTTATAATAAGTTTATTTTTGGTTTAATGCTTCAGAGTTGGTTGAACTCTTAACTGATGGGATGATGACTGAGGAGGTGCTTCCTGGATATCTCAGCATTTCCTTAGTCAGCTGTGACTCAGGCAGCTTAGCTGGTGGCAGGAGAGTATAGTCCCGAGTAGGCGGTCGTTGGAGTAGAGGCTTGCTGGAGAAATCTTGAGCAAGAGTTGTCCTTGATATACAGTGACAATCAGCGTTCGGATAGAAATTGTTCTGACAGGTGCATTTTGGCAAATAGATTTTAGATGGAAATAAGTAGTGAATAAGTTGTGAAGTAGACTTTGTGCGCATTCATGAGATGTGTTAGTTGAGCTCAGAGCACGCATTCTTTCTGTGTGCCAGGCTCGCTGGGGGTGGTGGTGGGAAGTCCTGTGCAGAAGAGAGTGTCTAGCTAGTGGTGTGAGCTGACTTTAATTAGTAGGCATCTCAAATAGTTTCTTTTTCAAGTTCCTGTGATAAACAAGAGTTTTAAAGTGTGCAGGGTCTTGTAGGAGGGTGCCAGCATTTAGCACTGCAGAAAGGAAGGAAGGTCTGTGAGCAAGTGATTTTTTTTTTTTTTTTTTTTAATTTAGTACATGGTCTACAGGATCTCACTACACAGGTGGACTCATAATGACCCTCCTGTTTTCAGCTTCCCAAATGTTGGGGTCACAGGAGCACATCACCATGGCTAGTCTCAGGGCATCTCAGCACACCCTGGGGGTGGGGCTGGTCCACTCAGCATGCTGGGGATTGAACCCTGGTCCCTGTGTCTGCTTAAACAGGTGCTTTAGTTCGCTGAGTTATGTGGCCAGCCCTAGCAAGTGAATCTTGAGTTGTGGTTACAATCTTCTAGGCGAAGGAAGAGATGCTCAGAGATCTAGCAGCTGCCACCTAACGTGTTCTTTCTTGGTACTGAAGACTGAAGTTAAGATCTTTGTATTAAGGTATATCCAGGGCCCTTTTTACTTTTCATACTTTGGCATATGGTTTTGTTAAGTTGCCAAATTACCAAATTGGGCTTCAGCTTGTGATCCGCCTGCCTCAGCTTTCCCAGAGTGTAGAATTGCAGGCATATGCCACCATGCCTGGAAACAGCCACCAACTTTATTCTTAAAAGTGGTGTTTATAGGTGTCCATTTTTACTCTGGAATACCCACAGATGATTTTCTTTTTCAAAACTTCATTAGTTCACTAGACAAAATTTTATTCATTTGTTGTTTTAATCAATAGTAAGTTTGACAGATAAGTTTCGAAGTGGAACTACCTGACTGTTCTAATGAGCAAATCAGTTTTTCTTTCAGCTAATGCAAGGCACAGATGTGTACGAGTGTGTGGTGGGCATGGACAAGCAGCAGGCAGCCCATTCATTTTATATTTTCACAATGAATCAAGCTCTCTTAGTTTCCAACAATACAACTGTAGCAACCCAAAAGGAAAGAGTTTAAAAATCAGAGAGTGTCTTCAAAATCTGTCCATGGCTGGCCACTTAGCTAAAGCCACAGATTCAGAGACAATAAGCAGCAATGCTTATAACTAATCCCTCCTCAAAACAGAATGATCAAATGGCTGTATGGACCCATGGGAGAGAGCAGGCACTCCCCTTACACGGGAGGAGAGCACCCTAGAAAGCACAGGCCTCCAACCAGAGCAAAGGATCTTACGAGAGAGCTGTCACAGTGGACCGTGGGAGAGAAGGCAGGGAAGATAGCATTATATGGTGAACCAGGGAGGAAACTTTAAACTTAATGCCTTGTACTTTATTCTGAATTAAAATAAGTTACTTGTTTGAACATTTGTCTTGTAGTAGTCACAATAAATCTTATTGTGAAACTATAGTATTCTAGAAGAAAAAATCTTATTAAGAGTGGGATACATAATTATTAAAGGATAAAATACTTAACTGGTATAGCTGATGTACTTACCAGAGTACTAAAGTCAGTGTAATAAGTAACAGCCACTTGTACTAGTCCTCACCAGGGACTGTAGCTTTCCTGTTACGAACTCGAGTTCTTCTTGCAGTAAGTGAAATCTGAGCCTCCTCCTTCATTCTCAGGATGGATGTGAACAAGGTGACCTATGTAAGGTCACCTCCACGCTGGACAGGGTGGCCTTAGTGAAGGAGGGCGATGCCAAGTCCGTGACCATGGACTCGAGGCAAATTGCTTTCTCTTTTCTGATCCTAGCATCCTCACATGGGTGCAGGGCCTTCCTGGATACTACTGAACTCTCCTGTGGTGCCAGGGATTGAACTCAGGGCCTTGTGCATGCCAGACAAGTGCTCTGCTACTGAATTGCTGGCTAGTCCTTTTTTTTTTAAAACACGATTTTGTTAAGCCAGGTGTGCCTCGCACTTGGGCTTTTCCTGGCGCAGCCTTTCAAAATGTTGTGACGACAGATGTGTGCTACAGTGCCTGGGAGGCTCCAAGTTTGAATTTTGAAGATGCAGGTGTGTAACTTGAGATGAGCGGTTGTCAGCCTGTGGGTGTTGACCCCGGTGGGGGTTGAATGGCCAAAACACAGGGGTCGCCTGAAGCCATTGGAAAATACATATTTAAACCCATGCTATGCCATGGTGAAATGTTATTTATTGGAATTAGTAATAAATATTTCTCAACATATAATTAAATATTGTTTTTGTGATTAATCACTGTGTTTAAATTATGTTTGATTTGTGGCAGTGAGAATACAAAATGCCTATCAGGTATTCACATTCCGAATCATAACTGTAGCAAAATTACAGTTTTGAAGTAGCTAGCAAAATTATTTTTTGGTTTGGGGTCACTGCAACATGAGGAACTGTATTGCAGGGTCATGGCATTAGAAAGGTTGAGAACCACTGCTTTAGACAGATTTCATCTTGGCCCCAGGTGTGTCCAAGCTCCTCAGTGGAGATGGGTCTGGAATAGTAGCTTATCTCGCACCATCAGAGTTGCCCACCTCCGTGCCTTGAGGAGCTTCCTCCTCTTCTTCCGTACCCGTTTGGGGTTTGCTTACTAGAGCCCCATAATATTACCTGTGTCTCTTTGTGTCTTAGGAAACAGCAAAAGCAAAGGCTGAAATACATATTTCTGGCTTCCTTAGTTGGAGCTTAGAGTGCATTTTTCTGCAGGAAAATGTATGTGAATTTGATTAAGTAATAACAAAATAGATTTATTAGTACTACGCTTTAGGCATATAACAGACTAGTTTGGTGCTTATGGGTTTGCATGGTCATTAATTTCCATTTAAAAATTTTTTCTGGAAATACAAATTGTAGACTTAAACAGAAATGCTTAGAAACAGGATTCTTTTACAAATTGCAAAACACAGGCATTTCTCAAAGGCTTGAAGCCATTTCCGCCCTGGTTCACTATATAATGCTATCTTCCCTGCCTTCTCTCCCAAGGTCCACTGTGACAGCTCTCTCGTAAGGTCCTTTGCTCTGGTTGGAGGCCTGTGCTTTCTAGGGTGCTCTCCTCCTGTGTGGGGGGAGCGCCTGCTCTCTCCCATGGGTCCATTGCAGACATTTGATCATTTTATTTTGAGGAGGGACTGGTTATGAGCATTGTTGCTTACTGTCTCTGACTCTCCAGCTTTTTAGCTAAGTGGCCAGCCGTGGACAGATTTTGAAGACACCCTCTGATTTTTTAAATGCTTCCCACTTGTGTTGCTATTCTCTATTCTGGAGGCAATCATTGTCTTTTCAGTTATTTCACTGCATCATGAAAAATGTTTTTTTTTTTCTGGTGACCTTTATTACCTTTCCTTTTATACACACATGAAATTAACTTTATATTGATTAAAAGTGGGTCAGAATTTCAGCTCAACTCAGCATTGTTCGAAATGCTGCCACCCGCCTCTTAAGTTCTGTGGTGGCAGTGAGAAAGAGTCCCAGAGAATTGATGCAGCTGACAGGAGGCTGGTGAGCGCCCTGTCACAGTGGCCTTGGTCCTGAGGATGCAGAGATGCAAAAGGCATAATTTGTTACTAGGTAATTTTTAAAAATCTGTACTTAAAGAAAAAAAAAAAAAATAAAGGGCTCTGGCCAGATGGTTTTTGCAAATGAGGTGCACTGACACACGCATCACAAAGTGTGTGCAGGGGGAGGCAACACCGCCCGCTCCCTGTTTTCTGCAGAACCTCCCAGTGTGAAGAGGCCAAGCATAGGCATGACTTTCAGGCAGGAAGGGCTCTTGGGGACAGTTTTGGCCAGGAACTAGCCTAGTGGGAGAAGAAAGAAAAGTTTATTATTGGTTACCTGAATTTCAGCAGTAGGAATGCTACATGCTGAGCAATGTGTCATATTTTTAATGTTATATTTGGGCTATTGCTGTTACATTGGATATAAATTCTGGACTCCTAAGTTCTTGATTTGATATCTTTCACTGAGATAGAGCCTGCTTCTTAGCTGATCTGATACCGTAGTTGTGGTGCTCAGATCTGGTTAAAAGAAACACCAGGAAAGCTGCTTAATGAGACAAGCATTTTGAATAAAAAGACACAGTTTTGTTATGAGAGGATTATCACACACACACACACACACACACACACACACACACACACACAGATACACATATGCCCTTTCTCAAACCAGTCACATCTCTTGGGTGCTGTGAACTTGTTAGTCAGGCTCCCACCTGGGAACATCCTCCTCTTGTCCTCTTGGTCTGCTTCCCCTTTCCCAATCTTCTCCCCCTCTTTTCCTTCTCCCTCCTCCCCTTCACCCCCATACCCTCTTCCATCTTCCCCGTCTTTCCTCTCCTCCCCCTTATCCTTGTTGGTACAAGGTCTCACTACACAGCAGTCCTCCCAATTTTCAACCTCCCCAGAATGGGGATTATAAGCATGCAGTACTATGTCCAGTCTCCGTGGCCCACTCACTGTGGTCTGCTCAGTGTGTTCAGGGGCGTGGCCAGCATGGCCTGTGGTGCTAGGGATCCAACCCCAGCTCCTGCACTTGCCTAGGCAGGCACCTAGTCTGCTGATGTATGTCGCTTTCCCTTGGCCCACTTCATCTCCTTCTGGCCTTTGTGCACCTTCTCGGGAAGGCTAATCCTGACCTGGAGGCAGGGCAGCCCGCCTCTGGCTGTTGATGCCCCACATCCCACATCTTCTCCACTCTGCTTTAACTTTTCTGTTCCAGATGTTTCAGGCTTTCTAATGTATTATCAGAGTGCATGGCCAGTGTGGGAGCCATGAGCTGCCTGTGGCCCTTTGCATTTAAATTCATGTAAATAAATTAAAAAGTTCACTTTCTCATTCACACTAAGCACATTTCAGGGTCTCAGTGCTTACTTGTAGCAGTGGCTACTACCACCTTTCCCCAGAAATATGACCTACCAAAAAATAATCAGCCTGGAAAACCAGAAATGGAGCCTCTCTCATCCCATCTCAGCCTTACCTGTCTTCACTGTTCTCTTGCGTAGGAGCCACTCTGTAAGGCAGGTAGGGCAGGATAGGCTGGCTGGGACCGTCAGTTTTCATTGCAGTTTCCCTGATGATATTCTTGCGAGGTCTTATTTTCAGGAAAAGAACGCTTATCGATGCAGAATGAGAGAACATTTTCCCCCCTGCAGAAAGCTCTTTTGCTTTATTGCTCCACTGTAGAATTTCCCTATATATTATGTTTAATATTTGTTCTCTGTGCCTCCCTGGCTAGAGTGCATACTGCCCAGAGGCATATCTTTATCTGTTTTACTTGCAGTTGAAGAGTCTCCTAAAACAGTGCTTGGCATGGAGTAGCAGATAACCAGTTCATATTCATTTAATTGAATGGAATCACTATTCACTTTAAAGTAGTTATAGCACTTGAATTTGTTTTTCAATTTACAAAATTAAAACATTTTCAGGCAGCATTTTTTTTTGAATGTGTAATGAGGCCAGGCACTGTCACACTTAAGTATTTCATGTGGCTTATTTAACTTAGTTCTTATAATAGCTGTGTGCATGTGCATGCGCGCATATGTACACGTGCATGCATGTGTGTGTAAAATCACCTGGGAGACTTGCCCATTAAGTACTGTAAACATGTGATAATAAAATGATCTAGAAAAATTTCTTAAGAGAATGTGGAAGACTTGAGCAAGGACACAGAACTGGCTTTGTGGCAGCAGCAGCAGCAGCAGCAGCAGCATTGTTGGGATCCAGTGGCGCAGATTTCACTGGACTGGGCCTGGCCAGTGCTCACTGCGCATTGAGTGCGAGGTTAGTGCTAGGGTTCAGGTTCATGCTCCCTCACGTTCAGCTGCTCATAGGAGATTTAAAGTTAATGGTACTTCTCACCAGCAGGAAATTTTATACTCAATGCTGAGTTGTCTTGGTAACACAGACTGAGTTTAAGGATCAAGTTTTATTTAAAACCTTGATTCTGCTAAGATCATAGATTTTAAAAACTTAAAAAATTGTTCATCCAAAAATGTTGATGTTGGGGCTGGGTAGATAGTTCTGTGGCATAAGCACCTGCCTGGCAAGTGTGAGGTTGTGAGTTTGAACCCCAGTCCCACAAAAAAAAGAAAGAAAGAAAGAAAGAAAAAAGCATCAAAAATGCTGATGTAGGGCCGGCAAAATGGCTCTGGCACCACATGCCACAGGGGCCCTGGACCCTGAGAACAGGGTGTGGTGGCGCACACCTGTAATCCCAGCGCTGGGGAAGCTGAAAACAGAAGGATCACTATGAGTCTGAGCTGTATAGTGAGAACCTGTACAAAGTGCATTAAAAAAAAATAAAGCTTATATCCAAATGCATTTTTAGACTTTGCAGTTAGAGAGTCGTGAGAAGATATTACTTCTTATTTGTAGATGGCTCTGCCTTTAGCTTGTTCCATATAGTGCTGGCTTGAGAGTGTAGGGGTTTTTTTGTGGTTTGTTTGTTTTTTTGAGACAGGTTCTCACTATGTCCTCTCCATCAGGAAGAGAGCCATGCTTGTCATACACCCTGTTGTGCACCGGAATCATGAGGGGGCGCAAGCCTGAGGCCCGTCGTCAGAGACTGTGACTCATTGCTTTGAGGAACAGCCTGGCCACTGGCATTGTCAGAGCAGTTAGTCCAGCTGGTCTTGGGACACTGGTGTGTGTGAGCAATTCCAAGCTGGTCTGCCCGTGGAGCCCCCAGGGTCTTACCTGTGGGTGCAAGAGTACACTTTCCTTGCTCCAGGCTGTGGCCTGGATTTTGGCAAATTTTAAATGCTCCAGTGAGTTTAATGTGCAGGCAAGTTTGGGGTCCTGTAGTTTCTGTGGTGATTTTTAACTTTGGTCGTATACTAGACCCACTTGCCGAACTGGGTTTTTGTTGTTTGCTTTCGTTTTCCTTTTACTTTGAGAAAAGCATCTCCTTGACGCCTGGACTCCAGCAGGCCTTCCCCTCTCCCATGTGGCTGGAACCACAGGCAGGCACCGCCAGTTTATCTGAAGATCTTTTAGGCCTTTCCCACGAGGCCTGCACACTCTGATGAGGCAGCATCTGTGGTGGTAGACCCAGCAGTTTGAAATTATCTAGTGATTCCAGGGTGAAGTCAAAGAAGAGAACTTGCATTTCTTCTTTTCTCTGTAGCTTGGCCAAGTCCCCTGAGCTTCCCAGTGCGGATTGCTGGGAATGTGTGGGCAGGGGGTTGTGTAGCAGAGGCCCTTCCCCAGGTGGAGATGGTGAGCTCCCTTTCCTAGGCAACACAACACAAAAGACATCAGAGCTAAGAAATTGGGAGATGATGTACCCCGCTGTCTAGTCAGCCACCCGAGGTAGTTTTTGCTTTCCCTCATTGGGTTAACTGGTGTAGTTCACTGTGTTTTAAAACTGCAAAGGATTTGCAGACTGATCGTTCTGATTTAGTATTTCTAGTTCCTACTTTTGTGTTCTGTGGCATCAGAAAATGAATTTGCCCTTAAAAATCAAACAATTAACAAGCAAAATGTAACTGATTTCCTCTTTCTGCACCTTGTGTAGCCTGTTCCTCTTTCTTGTGTCCTCCAGGGGTACCGGGTGTCAAAGCAGCACGCTTTGAGGAAGGATTGCAGGTGAAACACTGTGCCTTGTCCCTTGTGGGAGAGCCTATAATGTACCCGGAGATCAATAGGTTCCTGCAGCTGCTCCACCACTGTAAGATCTCCAGCTTCCTTGTCACCAATGCTCAGTTCCCTGAGGAAATCAGGTGAGTAGGAGTAGTCCAGTCCACTGAGCTAGGTGCTTAGGTCTGTGCTTGGCCATAGTAAAAACGATTGGCTTCTATATGTTCTTGAAGTGTGCATTTTCTTACTATGTGCAGACGTGGAGCTTTGAGAGGTGGGTATGGTTTGACTTGTCTCCGAGTCCACTCTAATGGGAGGATAATATTAGTAAAAAGAGAGGTCACAATACATTGCTGGAGGGATTCAAAAGAAGATGTAGTCCCCTTTTTCTTGGGAGAACCAGGATAACTTTCCAGAGAAATGGTCATCCTTAAATTCAGATGAGAGAAATTTACATCCTTAAATTTGGATGTAAAACATGGCCAAGCTACAGAGAAAAGAAGAGACTGCAAGTTCACCAAGAGCTGGGCATGGTGATTCATGCCTGTAGTGCTAGCACTCAGGAGGCTGAGGCAGAAGGATTGCCGTGAGTTTGAGGTCGGCCTGTGCTAAGACCCTGTCTCAAAAAATCAAAAATAAATAAAACATGGCTAGGATTGGTACATAGGCGTTTTGAAAACTGTACTTTTTATTATTTTTTAAAATAAAGAACCTCTTGAGAAAGACATGGTGTTAGGGAATTTGTCATAGTCATTATGTAAATACAGGTCATGTGGACCACAGAGCATAACAAACTGATGGTTAGAAATCAAGCTAGAAATTTCAGGAACAGACTATAGAAAAGACATCCAGTGCTGTTCTTTATTTTGTCTTATTTTATTTTTAAATTTTTGAGACAGGGTCTTGCTCTGTAATTCAGGCTGGCCTTGAACACATTAGGTAGCCCAGGCTAGCCTTGAACTTGGGGCATTCTTCCTGCTTCAGCCCCCCTAGTGCTGGCGTTAACAGGCTTGAACCAACATGTCTGGCCCAGCGCTATTATTTAGAAAGCTTAGTTTTTGCATATGAAGCTCTGATCAGTGTACAAAATGGGACACACAGGAAGTGGGAATGTGGATAGGAGATTGTTATGTTTGTTTCAATAAGAACTATGAGTGGGAAGCAAGGCAATGAGGAATCTAAAAAAAGGGCACAGTTGAGGTGTAATAGGTAAGGTTGGCAAAAGCTTGTGCGTGAATCTATTGAGAGGAGGGCCAAGCGATCGAGTGAGGAGGGAGCGGGAGTTGTGTTGGGAAGGAGCAGGCTTGGGAGGTGGGGGAGATGAGGCCATTCAGGGAGCGCCACCACGTGGCTGTGGTCAGAGGCCAGTTGCTCAGAACCTGGACTGACAATTTTAAAACTGGAAGGATTAGTTCTTTGAGGAATAATGTCAAAAGAAGGGGAAGTTGGTGTTTTGGTAATGCTATCCTAGAGCATGGCAGACACACTATGACAGTTATTATTATTATTATTTTTGTATGTTTAAAGCTCCCAGAAAGTCCTGATTTAATGGTTTAGAGATTAGTTATAGAGTATAGGTGGTGTGATTTTTAAGTTCTTTATTGGGCTTAGAAAAAAGCACATAAAAATAATATATGGCTTCATGGTTTGGATACCACATCTGTGAATAATGTGAGTGAAGATGCAGTGCAGTGTTTACTTTTCAGTGCAGTGTTTTTACACCCACCTTTTTGTTGGTGGCACTCAGCATCGGCAGTCACCATATATATATTTTTTTTATCATAGTTTCTTCCACTGCACGTGCTCATTTTCAGAGTGAGTCATCTTCGCGTGCTTAGGATCCTGGAGAGGGCACCCAGAACTGTAGGACGAGGGAACAGGGACCTGGGAGAGGCAGGATGTGTGTACACATAGCCCACAGGGGCTGTGCGTATTGTGAGGTATATCCCTAGTGTTGAGTGGGGGTCCAGAGTTTCAGAAAATGAGGGAAAAAAATTAGAGTTGTACAGTTGCCCCAGAGGTGTGCAGTCCATTTAATCCTCAAATCCAGAAGTCTTAAGCTAGCAGAGAATACGAGGCAGGTTATTATTATTATTGTTGTTGTTGTTATTTTGTATTGTGTTTAAAGCTTTTTGTTTCATTTTGAGCTAACATTTAAAATCCAGAGGTTTTGCATGAAGTCTGAGCTGTTGGCTTTTGAAAAAGGGATGATATGGCAACAGCCATGAGGGAGGCACTTACCTTTCTCTGGAGCCTGCGCTTCTCAGTCTGCTGTGCTCTTTGCTTTCTTCCTGTCCCCTCAGCCCTGAAACTGAGTGGCACCTGCCACTTGTCAGAGAAATTGTACTGTGAATTCTTTTTCCAGAACAGAAACTTCTGTCAGCATTTCTAACAAAAGAGGAATAATGAAAGGTACAGACCAAGTACCTCATGGTCCCAGAAGAATGAAGGAAAGTGTATTACTTTGAGTAAGGAGATAATCTTTTTGTGTGTGTCATACGGGATCTGAGTTGTGCTGTACAGATAACTTTTTCCCCTCTTAAAAGTGGCTAATTAAAGCTGGAGATATAGCTCAGCAGCATAAGCACCTACCTGACAAGCACCTGCTTCACAAGGTGCTGAGTTCAACCCCCAGTACCCCAATAAAAAATAAATGGATGGATAGGTAGGTAGGTAGATAGATAGATAGATAGATAGATAGATAGATAGATAGATAGAGATAGATACAGACTCAAGGCCTGGGGAGATTGCTCAGCAGCATAAGCGCCCGCCTGGCAAGCACAAAGTCCTGAGTTCGATCATTGGTACCAAAAATAAATAAATAAATTAATGGCTAATAAATAAATAAATAAATAAATTAGTAGCTAATTAGCTGATGTAGTGGTGTGGAACTGTATCCCAGCACATGGGAGGCTGGAGCAGGAGGACCACCATGAGTATGAGGCTTACCTGAGCTACACAGTGAGACCCTATCTCAGGAAGTACCAAAACAGAGAACCTTCACAGGGGCAGGAATTCCACAGCACCGTGAAGTTTTCTCCCTGTACAAAACCTGAGAAAACCGGTTTGTTCTTACCTGTGGACTTTCAAAGTCTTTAAGTGTCTTCCTCTCTTTTTTTTTTGTTTCAGTATTTTTTATTGTTTCAATTTAACAATGGTTATATTACATATTTTCATCATCAGATCATTTTAGATTAATACATATAGGTATATAAGATTGATCAAACAATTAAACATTAACCTTTCTAAATCCACATTACTTTTTTTTTTCTTTTCCCCTTTCTTTT